>RJWJ010005996.1:0-64981 GCA_004363605.1 Indri indri
CCCTGGGCCCTGAAGATCAATCCCTGACCCTGTGAGGGGGAGGGGTGCTGGTCTTGAATCACCTACAGGGTGCTCAAGCTGGATCGATTTCACTCCATCTCGGATTTGCCCCACTCTCCTGGAGTTCCCAGGCAAGCAGCACCTGGGAGGGCTGCCAGGTAGGGAGCTTGCAGTCTGAGTACCCATCAGTCTGCTGTACAGCCCCAAAAGGAAAGGTCCCGTTCCTTGGAGATGCCTCTGTGTGATGGTTAAATTGTCTCTCTGGGCACCCATGGGTAGGGAGGGGGAAGGAGAGAATGGAGTAGTATGGCACCTGCCGATAGGCTTGTGTCTGTAATGGGGGAGGTGCCGTGAGGGGGCTGGGAGCCCGGCACTGTGTCCGCAAGAGGCCACTGCTCACTGGCGGCAGCCGTCTCTGGGCTGGTGTCGGCAGGTCTCTCCAACCGCTCAGGATCCCACCAACAGTCCGAGATGCAAGGGAGGGGGTAGTTAACTGCTCCACCTACTCTTGTCACTGGTCTCCAAGCCTCTCGGGACCTTTCTCCTTCCCGTTCTCCTCCGCAATGTCTTCCCGTGGTGTCTCCTGTAGTTTCAGGCACCCTTCCTTCCGACCCTCACCCGATCTATGTTTCTCTGCTAGTTTATTTTTTTCTCTGTCTTCTAAAATTTGTCTTTTTTGCAGAGACACTCTGACTGGCAGCTTTTCTCATCCGCCATCTTGGCTCCTCCCCCTCAGTTATCCAGATTTGATCATTATTCATTGTATGCTTGTATCAAAGTATTGCATGTGCCTCATAAGTATGTATAACACTTATGTGTGCATAAAAATTAAAAATTAAAATTAAAATGTAAGAGTAATTGCCAAAATAAATATACATATATTGTGCAATGTAAAAAGCAATAAAAGTAAACCTGAATAAGAAAATAAATTTAGCACTCTAAAACAATATGAGAAAGAAAAATGAATATTAAAAAGCAGGACAAACAGAAGTCACAAATAAGGCAGTATAAAACTTCCCAAGATTTGCAATTAACATAAATAGAAATGGATTCAGTTCAATTGAAAGTCAGAAATTCTAAGTCTGAATAAAAATAAAGCAAAATCTAGCTATGGATTGTTCATAACAGGCATGTAAACATATAAAGATATTAAGATTAAAAGCTGATATATGTTACTATTAGACATATTGATGTTAAGGCCAAAAATAGTGCCTATGGTAAAGGTCACTGCACAATGACAGAATCACAAGGAAGATATAATGACTCTAAAATTTGCATATGCCTAATAACTAGATCAAAATTTCTTTCAAAATGGGCAGAATTGATAAACTCTCTACAGTTACAAATCAATTAAATTAGAAATCAACAAAAGAAATAAAAATCCAATGTAACTTTAAAGAGAAGTAACTCATGAGTTCAAAATAACACGAAATTGGATATTAAACATAATTTTTAAAAATATGAAAATATTTTGTGTCAAGTTTTGTGGTATGTATTAAATTCTCATACTTAAATATCACCAATTAAGTTTCACATACTATTTTAAGAATTTCATAAATATTAACTAATTAAATTGCCATAGCAACCATTGAACTATTATTATTATCCTTATTTTATACTTGGAAAAACTATGAACATTGAATAATAATTCTGTAACAAAGGACAACTATTTGCTGTAACAATAAATACTGATGTGGGATTTCACTCAGGACTTCATAGCTCACGGGAATGCTGGAGGACCCCTGACTCCCCCATCATTTTAAACTGCACTTTGTCTGTGTCTCAGTTATTTCTCCATCTATATTACTTCTCTATTTCTATTATTTCCAAATCTCTTGTGATGATCCTTCCTTTGTACCTGTTTTGCTGGAAGAGTAGCTAACTCCCGGCACAGGAATAGCAGAGATGATGGAGACATTTATTAATGAATACTTCCAAATATTTAAAGGAAAATATGGTTAATGATAAGAGAATGAAAGATAGAAGTTATAAAAAAAAATCTAAGATTAAAAATCCATTGCTATGACTGTAATACTAAATACTACATTTCATTCATTCTATCCAACCATGATTTTGTTTTTAAAAATTGTGTATTGAGGGACAAGATGGCAGACCAAAGACACCACCAGTCAGAGTGTCTCTGTAAGAAGGAGAAATTTTAGATGTAATAGAACAGACAAACAGACAGACAAACATAGATTGGAAGAGGATCTGAAGGAAGGGTGCCTGAACCTACAGGAGACTCTACAGGAAGAGGTTGTGGAGCAGACCTGGAAGGAAAAAGGCCATTGGTGGGGATTAAGCCCAGAGAAGCTTGGAGACCAGCAAGAAGGGTAGGTGGATTGGCTAACATCTCCTTCCCCTGCATATTGGGCTGTTGGTGGGCTCCTGAGCTGCTAGAGAGACTTTCTGCTGAAGTGAGCCCAGAGACTGCTGCTGCCAGTGAGCAGAGAGCTTCTTGCAGACAGGGCACCAGGTTCTCACCTCCCCCAGGGTGCCTCTCCGATCACAGACCTGAACTGGATGGCAGGCACCATATTGCTTCTCTACCCACTGGGTGCCTTTGCCCTCTCCAGGAGGCCTCGGCACCTCAGGCTCTGACTTGCTCATCCCTACACAGACATTCTCAACTCTGGCCCAGACTGCAGGAGCCACAGGGTTCCACTGGGTCCCAGGGGATCTGTGTGACTCCAGAGCCCTGTCATTCTGGGTGGACTGCCTCCAGGAGAGAGGGCTGCAGATGACCAGAGGGTGGACTTTCTTCCACCTAGACTTTTTTCCACCTCTTCCACTCCCCCACCCACAGCTGCCAAGAGAGACAATTTAGCCACCACATGGAGGCTTCCACAGGATACAGGGCTCAGATCTTTCCTTTTAGGGTCCTGCAGCAGAATGAGGGGAGCTCACACTATGAGCTCCCTGCCTGCTGGCTCTCCTTGGTGCTGCTTACCCAGCAACTCCAGAAAAGCAAGGAACAGCCTGAAGTGGAGGGACATTGTATCAGTTATCCTTCTCCATGGCATGGTTAGGGTTTGATCTTTGGGGCACAGGGGACAGACCCACTGGCCGATCCTATACATCCAGGTCTTGATTGCATCACGCGGGGGCATCAGAGGGGATATTTGTGAATTAGTCTCACAAGTTGTGGGTGCTTGCAGGGGCAGATCAGGGGTGAGAGTGCAGAGTGGGTCCTAGCTGCAGCATGCTCAAGGGGCACCCCTCCTCCCATGGGAGGGCTGCTCTCCTAGCTCAGGCCAGGATCCTGGACAGAGAACTTCCCAGCCCACATCACAATTGTAGGGGAGCTTGGCTGGCTTGAGGTCCTGCCTGCTGGCAGGGGCCAGGAAGAAACCATGGAATAGGGGATGTTGTAAAGGAGCAAGGCCTGCTCCAGACTGCCAGACTGCAGGCCTCAGACTGCCTAGCCTCCACACAGACTTTCTGTTTGAGTGGGGCCACTTTAGCCCCTCCCTGGCAACTTTGTCCAGAGGCAGGTATCAGACCTTTGACACCTTTTAAAAGCATTTGTGGAGCTTGAGGGTAGAATCACCCAACTCAGCCACACCCAGCCTCACTCCCCCCAATACCCCTGCTGAGGTGAAGAATAAGAACACACCTGGAAGTTCCAGGGCCCTGCCCACCACCTAGGGCATTATAGTGCTTCTTCTGAGGAACTAAACTGGTCACAAGACCTAAAAACAACATTGTAGTTTCTTCCTTCCAACAAACACTGCCTACTGACAGTGAGGTTAATTTGCATGCCCTTTTACTGCATTTTTTTTTACTCATAATACAAGGTGTGGTTGATTCTCACCCACAAACACCAGCTACTGGCTCAGATATTAAACCAAGCATCTCAATATCTAATAAAAAAAAAAATCCAAAGGTAAGAAGCAACAGATGCTCAAGATGAGAATGAATCAGTGAAAGAACTCCGGAAGTATAAAGAATCAAAGCAAAAGGACTCCTGCAAAACGGAATGTCATCTCTCTAGCAATGGATACAAACCAAAATCAGAGTATTGAAATGACAGAGCTATAGGCATCGTACTCTCTGATTTCAACCACAGTGATCAAAGGAATATGATACTGGCACAAAAACAGACATATAGACCAACAAAACAATATAGAATGCAGAAATAAATCCATGCAGCTACAGTTAACTGATCTTTGAAAAGGGTGCCAAGAAAACACAATGGGTATTTTGAAAAGGGGGATTTTGAAAGTTCTCATCATAAAGAAATGATAAATATTTGAGGTTATGGATATTCTAATTTGTTCCATTTGATCATTCCACAATGTATATATGTATTAAAACATTACAATGTACCCCATAAACATATACAGTTACTATTTCAATTAAAAATTAAACAAATCAAAAAAATGTGAAAAGGATAATCTCTTCAGTAAATAATGTTGGGAATACTGTACACTCACATGCAAAAGAATGAAATTCAACCCATATCTCACATCATAGACAAATGGGAT
The DNA here is from genome assembly GCA_004363605.1 of Indri indri. NCBI lineage: Eukaryota > Metazoa > Chordata > Mammalia > Primates > Indriidae > Indri > Indri indri. Next base: position 4,488 of record RJWJ010005996.1, read on the forward strand.
TATATCAAACTAACAAGTTTTTGCAAAGCAAAGAAAATAATAGAGTGACAAAACCTACAGATTTGTGGGAAATATTTGCAAACAATATATCTCATAAGGTGTTAATATCTAAAATATATATAGAACTCTAACAACTCAATAGCAAAAAATATAAATAACCTAATTAAAAAATTAACAAAAAACCTAAAAAGACCTGAATATATCTCTTTAAAAAGACATATAAATAGCCAAAATTGTATGAAAATGTGGTCCACATCACTAATCATCAAGGAAATGCAAATCAAAACCACCAGATGTCACCTCATGCCAGTTAGAATGGCTATTATCTAAGAGACAAAAGACCAGTGTGTTAGCACGACTGTAGAGAAAAGAGAACCCTGTACATTGTTGGTGGAAATATAAATTTGTATAGCCATTATGGAAAACAGTATGTACATTCCTCAAAAAATTAAAAATAGACCTACCCCATGACTCATCAATTCAATTTCTGGGACTATATCCAAAGGAAATGAAATCACTATGTTGAAGACATATTTCTGCAATTCCATGCTCTTTGCAGCATACAAGAAATCATCAAGTTGTATACAGATGCTCCTGGACTTAGAATGGCACTACATCTTGACAAACTCATTGTAAGTTGAAAATGTGTTTAATACCCCAATAAACCCACCATTAATTTAAAAAATTGTAAGTTGAAAATCATAAGACCAGATGCTCTTCAATTTGTGATGGGGTCACATACTGATAAACCCATAGTAAAGTTGAAAAGTCATAAGCCAAGCCGTTGTAAGTTGGAGACTGTACCTTACATACACACAATTTTTAATTGCCAACTATACTTCAATAAAGTTGGGGGGGAGTTGCTATAAAGAGTAAAAATTATGGCTTTTCTTCTTTGTATGTTCAATATATAGGGCTATGTCTATCATGAGACAGGAACTCAATAAATGTTAATTGAAAGAAAAAATTGACAGATTATATGATTTACTCAATAATTATTGCAGATATTTACCTGATTCACACACATTGCTTGATCTCTTGGTTGGTCTTCCATTCCAACGAGCATCAGTCTCCTTCTGCATAATTCACAATAAAAAAAACCCGGATCATTAGAGAATCATATATTTTTTTTTTCTGGAATTTGAACATCAACCATTATTTCTATATATAAAATAGAGAAACTTAAGATTTTGAAAATATTTTATAATAAATGCACATACATTTATGATGTTTGTATTACACGTATTATTTACAGAATTCAAAAGTTCATACTTGCATCAGAGGGTGTCCACAAGACCGCCCACACATTTGGTGATTTGAAAGATTTGGGTCTCAGCATATAGTTGTCTTCACATATAAGATTTATTATGACGAAAGGATACTCATAAGATAAGTAAGGGGAAAAGACACAGGCTGAGTCTGGAGAAATCCATCCACAGTCTTCCTTATGCTCTATTTCTCCTGTGAGATGACTAACTTGATCATGGCTTTTTGTCCAACAATAAAAAATGGAGTAACACATGTGCAATGTTTCTGCCCAGGGAAATCACTTGGAAACTCAGCCAAGTTTTTATTGAAGGTTAATCGTGTAGATACCCTCTGCTTTAGCACATATCATAATTCCAGACTCTCAGAAGAAAAATAGGTATTCAAAAAGGATCATATTGTGTGTACAGTCTAGGTACAGTGAACCACCCTACTTAGCAAGAAAAGGTTTCATGTCAGTGTAGAAAAATGTTTCCTGTCAAGTTCCCACACACCAGCCAAAGGCCAACCTTGCACAAAGGCCCCTTTAAAGATAAAAGTCTCAAGCCTGCTATGTTACTTCTTTTTTCTGCACAACAGTGTTTGCTGGTATCCTAAAATTTACTGTCTGTGGAATACTTTAATTAGCAAGGACTTCAATCAACTCATGGGAAAAGACTAGTGTGTTTTTTAATAATGCTAACAATAGTAGAAAACTGTAAGTAGATATGGAAGGCATAGAAAAAATTTTTTTCAGTACATAGATGTGGGTCTTTAATCTTGTCAAAGAACTCAACCTGCTCTGGGAAGCAAATCCAGTGTAATAAATTTCTTCCCCCACCCCCATCCCCCCACGTCTTAGAGCTCAAAACAGGCCACTAGAAATACATATTCTGATAGTGGGAGGCTATGTACAGTATGTTGGAAAACAGACTGTAATACATTTGGCCCTCCATATCCATGGGTTTCACACCTGTGGAAACAACCAATTGTAGATTGAAAATATTCAGTAAAAAAATGCATCTGAACTGAACATGCACAGACTTTTTGTTCTTGTCATTATTCCCTAAAAAATATAGTATAACTACTATTTGCAGAGAATTTACATTTACTAGGTATTAGAAGTAATCTAGAGATGGTTTAAAGTATACAAAAGGATTTACATAGATTATATGCAAACACTATGCCATTTTATATCAGGGATGTGAGTATCCACAGATTTTGGTATCTGTGAAGGTCCTGGAACCAATCCCCTATGGATACCGAGGAACCACGGTAGTTATATTAAAAATGCTCATTCTTTTTCTCATGATAAATTCGATATTTGTGAACATCAGGTACTCATTTGAGAATAATATGGACGGCAAAGTTAGTAGTACACACTACTTCAAAAAAGGTCGATAATAAAATTTAGACGTTTTTAAAGGAGTTTTTTTTCTTTTTTAAAGTTAAGAACATAGCCTTTGGAATATGTTGAGCAATTGACTACTTGAAGTGTCACAGTTATTAAAAATTTCCTTTCCTGATTTTTAGCATATTTAATGTGGCTACCGACATAGTAAAATAGTGAAGTAAGCCCAATATGCACTTGTTAAATGTTTATTTATAATAAAACTGCACTATAGAGAAGCAGGATGTGGCAAAATACTACATTTTAGGAGTTATTCATAATTTAGTATATCAATTATTATGCATTATGGAACATGTAAAATGATACCACTTTCTATCCTAAACATTAAGAATTCATTTGGAAATAATTTAGTAAATTTCCAGTTTGTTGAAATCTATTCGAAACCACATTAACTCCCTACCACAGTTGAAGCAGTTAACATTATGCTAATAATAAAACCAAGGATGTGTATTTGATTCCTAGAATAACAAGTTGGCAAACCATACAGAAAATGTATTTCATGTCTAGGGGCTATGCCCTGAATCTTTGCTGTTAACTTTCCAACAGCAGGTAACTGATCACTGGTCAAAAAGTACTGAATCAGTACAAGTACAAGGCCAATCAAAAAAGCCCAATTTGATACTTTCTCTGAAGGCTATGGATACATAGTTGTGCCTTACACTTAGACAGACTGTCCTAGAGGTATTAAAATGTTGTTACAATATGACTAATTTCAGCAATACAGCTGTTCTGTATGGTCACTTAAAATGACATTTTGATATACATGATGACCACGAGGTCATACCTCATTTAGTCGGTTTGTATTTGGAATAAAAGAAATATTATTTACCTCTATGTTTGGGGGACCCATAAATGACTGTGAACATTTGGGAAAATTTCCTGTGGGTAAATTTTGAGCTGAAGTAATGGAATCTCGAGCTGGTATGTTTATAACTCCTAGAGAAAGAAAAGATAACTTTAAAAATGAGAAGATAATATTTCTGTTAAAAAGGTGAATGTTAACTTACAGAAAAAATAAACAAAATTGACATGGCTTTTGCTAGATTAACAACAAGCACAAAAGAAAGGACTCTAATAAGCTCCATTAAGAATGAAAAAGGAGAAATAACAACTGATACCATGGAAATACAAAATATTATCTATGAATACTATGAAAACCTCTATGCACATAAACTTGAAAACGTGGAGTAAATGAACAAATTCTTAGAAACACACAGCCTCCCTAGGCTCAATCAGGAACAAACAGCATTCCTAAGCAGACCAATATCAAGTACCAAAATTGAAGCAGCAATAAAAAACCTTCCTACAAAGAAAAGTTCCAGAACAGATGGTTTCACACCCAAATTGTACCAAACCAACAAAGGAGAACTGGCGCCTATCCTGCAGAAATTATTTCAAAACATTGAGAGGGAAGGAATCCTCCCCAACACATTATACAAAGCCAACATCACCCTGATATCAAAACCAGAAAAGGATGCAACAAAAAAATAAAACTACAGACCAATATCCCTTATTAATAGAGATGCAAAAATTATCAACAAAATCCTAGCAAACCAAATTCAAGTGCTTTTCAAAAAAATAATCCATCACAACCAAGTGGGCTTCATCCCGCAGATGCAGGGATGGTTCAACATATGCAAATCTATAAATGTAATTCACCACATAAATAGAAGCAAAAACAAAGACCTTATGATCCTTTCAATAGACTCATAAAAATAATTCAGCAAAATTCAGCACCCTTTAATGATAAGAATGCTTAACAAAATAGGCATAAATGGGACTTACTTCAAAATGATAAAAGCCATACATGACAAACCCATAGCCAACATCATACTGAACAGGGAAAAAATGAAAGCATCCCTGCTTAGAACTGGAACCAGACCAGGTTGCCATCTATCACCACTTCTATTCAGCTTAGTGCTGGAAGGCCTACCCAGAGCAATCAGAAAAGAGAAGGAAATCAAGGTCATCCAAACAGGGGCAAAAGAGGCCACACTATCACTCTTTGCTGACAATACGATCTTATATCTAGAAAATTCCCAAGATTCTGCCATGAGACTACTGAAATTGATAAAGAAATTCAGCAAAGATTCAGGTTACAAAATCAATGTACAGAAATCAGTAGCACTCCTATATGCCAACAACAGTCAAACTGAGAACCAAATCAAAGACTCAATACCCTTCACAATAGCAACAAAGAAAATAAAATACCTGGGAATATATTTAAAAAGGAGGTAAAAGACCTCTACAGGGAAAACTACAAAACACTGAGGAAAGAAATAGTATAAGATGTAAACAGGTGGGAAAACATACCATGCTCATGGGGCAGCAGAATCAACATTGTTAAAATGTCTATACTACCCAAAGTGATCTCAGATTCAATGCAATCCCTATTAAAATGCCAACATCATTCTTCACAGATGTAGAAAAATTAATTTTACAGTTTGTATGGAACCAGAGAAGACCCTGCATAGCAAAAGCAATCTTAAGCAAAAAGAACAAACTGGAAGGCATTAATTTATCAGACATCAAGCTATAGTACAAGGCAATAGTAACTAAAACAGCATGGTACTGGCACCAGAACAGAGACATACACTAATGGAACAGAACTGAGAACCCAGATATAAAACTATCCTCATGTAGCCATTTAATCTTGGACAAAGCAGACAAAAACATACACTGGGGAAAAGAATCCTTATTCAACAAATGGTGCTGGGAAAATTGGATAGCCATATGTAGAAGACTGAAACAGAATCTGCACCTCTCCCCATTCATGAAAATCAACTCGTGGTGGATAACAGACTTAAACCTAAGGTATGAAACTATAAGAATTCTGGGAGAAAATGTTGGTAAAACTCTTATTTGCATTGGTCTAGGCAAAGAATTTATGAAGAAGACCCCAAAGGCAATCACAGCAATAACCAAAGTAAATAAATGGGACCTGATAAAATTAGAAAGCTTCTTCAAGACAAGGAAACTATCACAAGAGCAACAGACAACCTACAGAATGGGGAACATATTCACATGCTACACATCTGATAAAGGACTGACAACTAGCATCTATATAGAACTCAAGAAAATCAGCAGGAAAAAATCAAACAACCCTATCAAAAAGTGGACAAAGGACATGAACAGACACTTTTCAAAAAAAGACAGACTAATGGCCAACAAACATATGGAAACAATGCACAACATCTCTAATCATCAGGGAAATGCAAATCAAAACCACAATGAGATATTACCTAACTCCAATGAGAATGGCCTTTGTCAAAAAGTCCCAAAACAATAAATGTTGGCTTGGATACGGAGAGATAGGAACACTCATACATTTCTGGTGGGGGTGCAAACTAGTACAACCTCTGTGGAAAGTAATGTGGAGATACCTCAAAGAGCTACAAGTAGAACTACCATTTGATCCAGCAATCGCACTACTGGGTATCTACTTGAAGGAAAAAAAGATATTCTATAATAAAGACATCTGCACTCAAATGTTTATAGTGGCACAACTGACAATTGAAAAGATGTGGAAACAACCCAAGTGCCCATCAATACATATGTGGATTAATAAAATGTGTTATATATATACCATTGAGTTTTACTTAGCCACAAAAAACAATGGTGATCTAGCACATCTTGTATTATCCTGGATCTAGCACATCTTGTAACTCTGACTTGGGTGGGATAAAGGCAATATATGTAACCTAAATATCTGTACCCCCATAATATACTGAAATAAAAAAAAATCTTATAGCATTGCTCCAAAGTTCTCCATGCTGAGCTGCCACAGTAAGTGGAATTACCGCTATAGGGGATTTACTTGTGTTAAAGAAGTATCTCCAAAAATAACATGACTTTTTGAATGTTTACTGCCTATAAATTTCCAGTGATTCACCATTGCCTTAAGAGACAAGTATGAAATCCTTAACCTCTGATCCTTATTTATTTATTATGACATCTTAATCTTCTGCCACTAACCACAGCCTATTGCCAAAATTAACTGTTTACATTCACTCAGTAGGCAATGAGAAACTACTCATGACTTAAACAGGAAAATAAACAAAGCTGTGTTTTAGGAAGATGGCTTTCATAGCAAAATGTATAGTGGATTAAAAAGAGAAAGAAAAGATAGCAAAAAGGTTACATCCTTAGTCAAGAAAGGGGGAAACAAGGAAAGGGGCAATCGTCATGGAAAAGAGTGGAGGATAAGATAAATTAAGGAGGTAGTAGACTAGACAGAAAGTGGTAACTTTTAGATGCAAAATATAAGAAAGAAGAAGAATCAAAGATAACTTCTGCTTTGTGCCTCAGTGAAAGTAAGAGGGTCAGGAAGATAATGAATTTAGTTTTGTATAGAATTTGAGGTGATCATTAGCCATTGGCTGAAGATATCTAGTATTTTCTGTGGGTGTGTATGTAGGATATGCATGAGAGTATATTTAGTGACTTACAGGAACCTAACAAGGCCAAAGATCTTAAGTAGTGTATATTTCATTTAAGGGGAAATGTATTGTTTGTGGGAAACTGATAACAGTGGAGTATGGGAACATTCCTGGATGCAGTTCTCTGTATTGCAACCTCCTGAACCCAGTATCTCACTTTAACTATCACTATAACCAGTCACAGGAGGGACACTAATTTTCCCACATGTTGCAAATTCTAAAAGGCACACTCCTCAAGCAATCACTCAATATATGGCATAATTATAATATCTATATTTATAAATAATTTTATATCATCTTTTATTTTTCAGAATAAGTATAATTTTTATAATTATGTAAAACAACTTTAAAAGCTGTATAACTATATGATAAAACTATAATAGCTATAATTATGTACTTAATAGCAAAAATTATGAAAATTTTCAATTTTCTTACCTTTATCATCAAAAATACTTGATTTTTTAGTTATCAATCCATCTCTCTATATGGCACAATGTTAAAGAGAAAAATATTTATTAGTAAGTGTACTTCCAAAAGAAATTTCTACCTTATATCAATTAACTAAATTAGTACAGATGCTTTTCCTCCTTTATCTTCTATTATAAAAATTGTTAAAGGATGATACATATCATCAACTTCCTAGAATACCTTCCACAGAATTTCAAATTTAACTAATTCTAAATTGAGTTCAATATGTAGCAATGTACAAACTCACTCCTCCTACAGTATTACATATTTTGCCTAAAGTTATGGTAATCAATTCAATGGTTCATTCTCAAATGTTTAGACTCATTCAGTTTATCTCAGAGAAATTCAATACAACCTATTCATACACAATCCAATCAGATGTGATGCTTATTAAAAACATTGCTTAGAACTAAAGTAAAATTCATCATTCCAGACACATTTTACTATAATAATATTTTTCTGTGTCTGTTGCCTCACTAGACAATGAGTTATTTTTTTGCCATAATTTTTATTTCAAAATATTAGGGGATACAAGTATTCTTGTTACATGGATGAATTGTATAATGCTGAAGTCAGGGCTTTTAGTGTGCCCATCATCAGAAAAGTGTATGTTGTACCCAATAGGTAATTTTTTATCTGTCACCTTCTTCCCATCCTCCCCTTGGTTAGCTTTCGAGATCCTTTACACTACTTTATGACCATGTGTACCCACCATTTAGTTCCCACTCATTTGTGAAGAACGAATGGGTTTGTTTTTCCATTCCTGAGATACTTCACTTGGGATAATCATCTCCAGTTCCATCCAACTTGCTGCAAATGACATTATTTCACTCTTTTTTATGGCAGAATAGTACTCCATGGTGTGTGTGTGTGTGTGTGTGTGTGTGTGTGCGCGCGCGCATATATATATACACACACCATATTTTCTTTACTCACTCATAAATTGATGGGCACTTAGGTTGATTCCATATCTTTGAAGCTGCGAATTTTGCTGCAATAAACATTCAGATACTGGTGTCTGTTTGACAGAATGACTTCTTTTCTTTTAGGTAGATATCCAGTAGTGGGATTGCTGGATTAAATGGTAGGATTACTTTCAGTTCTTTGAGGAATCTCCATACTGTTTTCCATAGAGGTTGTATTAATTTACAATCCCTCCAATAGCATATAAGTGTTCCCATTTCATCACATCCACACCAACATCTATTGCTTTTTTATTTTTTAATAATGGCTATTCCAATAGGGGTAAGGTGGTATCTCATCATGATTTTAATTTGCATTTACCTGATCATTAGTGATACTTTTTTATATATCTGTTGGCCATTTGTATATCTTCTCTTGAAAAAAACTCTCTTCATATATTTTGTTCCCTTCTTTGGTTATTTGTTTCTTTCTTCCTCATTTGTTTGAGTTTTTTGTAGATTCTGAATATCAGCCCTTTGTCAGATGTATAGTTTGCAAATATTTTCTCCCATTCTGTAGGTTGTCTATTGACTTTGTTGATTATTTCCTTTGCTGTGCAGAAACTTTTTAATTTTATTGAATCCCATTTATTTATTTTTGTTGGTGCTGTATTTGCCGTTATGGTGTGAGTCACAAATTCTGTGTATAAACCGATGTCTAGAAGAATTTTTCCTATGTTTTCTTCCAGAATTTTTATGGTTTCAGTTCTTCCTTAATCCATGGTCTTTAATGGTCTTTAATCCATTTTGAGTTAATTTTTGTGTATGGTAAGAGACAGGGATCCTGTTTCATTCTTCTTCATGTGGCTATCCAATCTTCCCAGCACTTCTTATTGAATAGGGTGCCCTTTTCCAGCATGTTTTTGTATGCTTAGATAATGAGTTCTTGAAGGAAGTGATTATGTCTTATTTATCTTTGTTTCTTAGGTAACCCATTACTTTTGTTTTGTTTTCTTTCATTCTGTCTTAGCACCTGGTCAAAACCATATGCTCAATAAATATAAGCTATTGTTATTATTATAATTGCTAAACGTTTGGATTATTTTCTGCTACACTGCATAGCACATTTAATACAAAGCTAACTCAATACTTTCTCCAGGAAACAAGATCAGGTCACATGAAAAGAAGCCAATATTCCTACCTAATCAGGACCATGTCAGTAAAGGAAATGATTCATAGACGTCAAGTAGATAAATTAATAATAACTATATAAAACTTTGAAATGTAATTTCATACCTTTTGATCTTTACCATTATTCTGTACTTCTGGCTGATTAACAACTGAAGTTGCTGATTTTTTCAAAACATTCTTTGAATTATTTTGAGACTGATGAATAGAATTTGTTCCATGTTCTAAAAGTAAATGAAGGAAAACACTATTGTTTTTGATAACAATTTTATTAAAGTATAATTGAAGTACAATAAAATATAATTATTTAAGTTTAATTATTGAATCAAGTTTGAAATATGTATTATAACTATGAAATAATCACTACAGACATAATAACATTTCCATTACCCCTAGAAGTTTTCTCATGCAACTTTGTAATCTATCCATCTCTCTTTTCTCATACTCCAACAATAATGATCTGTACCTTTAACTCAAAAGATTAGTTTGGATTTTTTTTGAATTTTATACAATTAAAATCAATCATACAGTATATACTTTTTTGATTTTCTTGGCTCTTTTACTCAAGATTATGATGTTACATTTATCAATAGTTTGTTTTTTTTATTTCTGAGAAGTATTCTATTGTATGAATATGTCACAATTTTTTATCCACTTATCTGTTAATGGACATTTGGATTATGTCAGTTTTGATATTTTATAAATAAACTTCTATGAACTTTCATGCACAAATCTTGTGTAGAAATTTTTTTTTTCATTTTTATTGGGTAAATACCTAGTAAGAGAATGACTAATTAATACCATGTTTCATATGGTGGATATATGTTTAACTTAAAGAAACACCAAACCTATTTTCCAAGGTGGTTGTAACATTTTACATATCGATCAGCAGTGCATCAGGGTTTCAGTTTTTTCACATCCTTGCCAACCGTCAGTATGCAGAAGACATGAAATAATAAAGATCAAAGGAAAATGTAAAAGAAAACAAGAGAGAAAATAATGAAACAAACAGCTGGCTCTTTAAGACATTAAGTGATAAGACAGATTTATCAGAAAATAGAGAGGACACAAATCAGCACAATAGAGTCTACAAATGATTACTTAATGTTATAATAAAGGAATATCATGAAAAATGTATAGCAATAAATTTGAATGCCTATGCAAAACTACCAACTTTCATTCATAAATGAAATTTGTAGATAATATTAAGAACTCTGTGTCTATTGAAGAAATTGAACATGAAGTTAAAAATTTGTCCACAAAAATGCCTCTCACTCAAATGACATCACTTCTTAATTGTACAAAATATCTAAGGAAGAAATTACCCTAATTGTATACAATTCTTCCGGAAAAATTGAAGAAGACTGAACAGTTCCCAATGCATACTTTGATAGGAGGATCAGTTTGATATAAAATATCATTACAAGATATTATGAGTAAATGAAATTGTACAATTCCCCCATGAACAAAGTGGCAAGAATTATAAACAAAACAAATCAAATCCAACAAGATACAGTAAAGATGATACACTGTGAATAAGTAGAGTTTATCTCAAAAATGAAAGATTAATTTACCCGTCAAAAATAAAAGTAATTTTCCATTTTAACAAAATAAAGGAGAAAATTCATGTGATTATCTCAAAGATTCAGGAAAAAGTATGATATAATAAAACTCAACACTCATTTAAAAGCTCTTAGTGAACTAGGAATAGAAGGTCATGTTTCTCTGATAAAAGTTATCTTCAAATCTCTAGAGCTAATATCCTGATTTATGATGATCACTTTCCCTTAAGGTTTGGAACAATGTTAGGAAGTACATACTCACCATTTTTATTCAACATTATACCAGAGGTCCTAGTGAGCAAAAAACAGAAATAAAAAGTGAACCCAAACAAAATCCCGCAGACTAATTTGTAGAAATCATCAAGTTGTTTCTAAAATTTCTATGAAAATGCAAAGGCCTAAAATAACCAAGTCAACCTAGAATAACAACAAACATTGGATGACTCAAACTGCCAAATTTCAAAAAATTATAAAGCTACAGTAAGTAATGAAGAGAATACTGCATTTGAATAGGGACAGATAAATAGATCAATACAATAGAAGAGAATGAACAGAAATAGGCCCACCTATCTAGATCATTTTATCTTTTCAAATTTGCCAAAGCAACTCAATGGTGTTAAAGTAACTTGGATGTGTACAAGATAAGTTTGCATCTTCCTTTATTTCCAGATATCAAGGAAGCTATCAAAGACCACTTGAGTTATGCCAAAAAAGACTCTGCAATTATCATGAAGGGGCTTCCACTGGCCGAATATGTTACCACTTCAGCATTAATAAACACAATAACAGCAATGTATTAAAGCACATCAAATTTATTAGAATTAGTGAATTCATGACACCAAACAAAACTAACTGCATACTGTTGGAGGATGGTACTTAAATAATTCATTACTTTGAAAACTACTGAATGATGGTAAAATATTCAACACGTAGTTTGTTTTTCCTAAATATTCTGTATCACAATGTAACCAAATAGTAGTTGAGGATAAGTTTCATTGTATAAAAGTATTCCAGCTAATCTGTGAAGAAGGAATGATAGAATTAAAATATCTCAATTTTGCTACCACTAATTCAAACTCATGGATTTAGGCCTTGAGCACAAATGGATGTTAAAATCACAGAAAAATAAAAAATCAGATATTTATATGTCCCTGATGGAAGGGCACACCATCCTTTATGAATCAGTCTTGCTAAAGAAATTCAACAAGAAAGCCTATAGATTTAACTAATACTCTCCAGGAAATACAGAGGAGAGAACATGCAGAACCATACCACATGGATGCAATCAGGAAAAGTCCAGAGTGTTAGAAACTCGACAAAACAAGCAACTAAAATTTCCTCAACAACAACAAAAAATGTAATAAGAAAGAAGGAAGGGGGAGGAGGAAGAGAGAAATGTATAGAAGAGGAACCTGTAGATGAAAGGTTACTCGAAAGACATATCAACCTATTGCAATACATATCAATGTAGATTCAAACATCAAAATATTTTTGTAACAATTATGAGGTTATGGAACATTTGAATAGAGATTAAATATTTGATGATATTATGAAATTATTGATTTGAGTGGTATGATACTGATATTGTGGTGAAGCAGTTTTAAAAAATAATCCTTACCTTTTAGAGATCCATATTGGCATATTGATGAATAAAATGATATTATATGTGGGATATACTTCAAAACAACATGGCAGTAGGGAATAGCAGAGAGCATAGGCAAAACAAAATTGTTCATGATTTGTTGAAATTGAATGATAAGGGTTCATTATCCTATTTTGTTTGTTCTTGTTTATGTTTGAAGTTTTTAATAAGAACATCTTAAAATATCATTAAAAAGCTGTGGCCAAACTACAGAAATTATTTCATAATGTCGAGAAGGAAGGAATCCTCCCCAATTAATTCTACCAAGCCAGCATCACCTTGATACCAAAGCCAGGAAAGGACACTACAAAAAAAGAAAACTATATACCAATATCCCTTATGAATATAGATGCAAAAATCCTCAGTAAAATTCTAGCAAACTGCATTGAGCAGCACATCAAAAAAATAATCCACTACAACTAAGTGGGCTTCATCCCAAGAGTGCAAGGATGGTTCAACATATGTAAATCCATAAATGTGCTTTACCACATAAACAGAAACAAAAAAGAAAGATTATATGATCATCTCAATAGATACAGAAAAAGCATTCGACAAAATTCAGCACCCTTTTATGATAAAAGCTCTTAATAAAATAGGCATAGATGGAAGATATTTCAAAATTTTAAAAGCCATGTATGACAAACCCATAGCCAACATCATAATGAATGGAGAAAAGTTGAAAGCATTCCCACTGAAAACTGGAACAAGACAAGAATACCCACTGTCACCACTTCTATTCAATATAACACTGGAAGTCCTAGCCAGAGCAATCAGGCAAGAGAAGGAAATTAAGGGTATCCAAATGGGGAAAGAGAAGGTCAAACTATTGCTCTTTGCTAATGATATGATCTTATATCTAGAAAATCCCAAAGATTCTGTCAACAGACTCCAGGAATTGATAAATAAATTCAGTGAAGTCTCAGGTTATAAAATCAATGTACGCAAATCAGTAGCATTCCTATACACCAACAACTGTCAAGCTGAGAATCAAATCAAAGACTCAGTACCTTCCACAATAGCTACAAAGAAAATAAAATACCTAGGAATATATTGAACCAAGGAGGTGAAAGATCTCTACAAAGAGAAGAAGTAAATCACTGAAGAAGAAAATTGTGGATGATGTAAACAGATGGAAAAACATATCATGCTCATGGACCAGTAGAATCAACATTGTTAAAAGTGATTTACAGATTCAATGCAATCCCCATCAAAATACCAGCATCATTTTTCACAGATCTAAAAAAATAGTTCTACACTTCATTTGGAACCAGAAAATAGCCTAAATAGCCAAAGCAACTTTAAGCAACAGGAACAAATCTGGAGGCATCACTTTACCAGAGTTTAAGCTATCCTACAAGGTTATAGTAACCAAAAGACCATGGTACTGGCACAAAAACAGAGACATAGACCAACGGAACAGAACAGAGAACCCAGATATAAAACCATCCACATATTTCCATCTGATCTTTGACAACATAGATAGCAATATACACTGGGGAAAACAATCCCTATTCAATAAATATGGCTGGGAAAATTGGATAGCCACAGATAGAAGACTGAAACAGGATCCATATCTCTCTTCACAAAAATTAATTCATGATGAATAACAGACTTAAATCTAAGACATGAAACATTCAAAAATAGAGAAAATAGAAGCAATCCACAAACTGTAAGAAGATATTTGCTATACTATAAAGATGTAGATGATATAGATATAGATATATCTAATAGGTATCTATTATGACTAAAAAGTCTTCCAAATCCATAAGAAAATCAACCAAGCAGGAAAATGGCCAAGATAAAAGAAATGGTAATTTCTCAGAAGAAACATGACTCAGAAACCCCTAGAGAATCACTTGTCTATGTGTATTAGGTTATCTATACATACAAGAATGTTCAATGCATTGTTGGTCAAAATAATAAACATTTCCATCAATAAACAAATAGGTATATAAATTGTGGTATATTCACACAATGGGGTACAATTAGTAGTGAAATACACTAAAATTTTAGTTAAGCACATGGAAAAATCTTTTGGAACATAGTCCTGAGTATAAAAAGTAAGTCACAGAAGACTGAATATAATATCATATCAGTTATATTACTACATCTTATTAATGGTGTCTATATGTACCTATATCTATATAAGCAGCTTAAAGATATACACTCACATTATAAATATATATTTTTAAAAACATTAATTTTTAATCACCAGATTTATATAGAAGTTACCTTTGTGGGAGAAAGAGGTCTATTTCAGGGAAATTTGTCAAAAGATAAAAACTTACAGCTTAAAGACTCTCAGTGAATACCCAAATGGGGAGAAGGACAAGGAAATCCACGCTTAGACACCTCATAGTCAAACTGCTGAAAACTACTCTCTCCTAAATTTGAAAACAATTAGATAAAAATGGCACATTTCTTATAGAGAAACAGCAATTAAAATATTGCAGATATCTCATCAGACCATGGAGGAAACAATAAAGTGGAATAACATTTTTAAAATTCCAAAAACAAAGTAACTGTCAATCTATAAATTTATATTAAGTGAAAACAACATCCTTCAGGAATGAAGATAAAATTAAAAATATTCTCAGATGAATTAAAAAAAACTAAGATAATTCAGTGCAAGAAAATCTGTTCAAAAAGAGATGCTACGAAAAGTTCTATAGACCGAAAGACAATAATATTAGAAAGACACCTGGGATCTCAGGTATTAAAAGGCAACCAAAATGGTAACAATCTGAGTAAATAGAATAGACTATTTTACCTTATTGAGTTATAATAAATATGTTTGATGATTCAATGCAAAACTTATTACATTGATTGGATGTTTGATATATGTAGATGTAATACTTAAACAATTATAACCAAAAGGAAAGTGATAAACAAACATAAATATTAGTGAGGTAACCACATTCCATTTAAAGAAGTAAAATTTTATTTATTGTTGATTGTGAAGAACTAAGTACACTGTAGTCTAGAACAAACATTACAAAAATTAAACAAAGAGATATAGTAAAAACAAAGCCACAGGCAATTGGACACCAATTTTTTCAAAAACATGTACAATAATACCAGAAATGTAAAGTACTTATGGATAAATATAAAACAACATATATAGAATCTATATGCTGAAAACTAGAAAACACTAATTTGAAAAATTAAGGATGATCTAAACAAATATTAATAGAAGAACTTATGATGTTCATGAATTGAAAGACTGTGTAGTAAATATGTCTTTTCTCCTCAAATTAATCTATATATTTAATGTACTACATTAAAAAATTCTAGTGTGATTTTTATAGATGCAGATAAGCTAATTATAAAATGTATATGGAAAGGAAAATGAATTAAAATAGCCATAACAATTTTGAAAAAATATAAAGTTGGGAAAATAATACTACCTTATTTTAAGACAATAAAAAGCTACAGTGATGACTGGCAAAGGGATGGACACATACATCAGTGGAACAGAAAATGAAAAGGCAAGTTATAGACTAGGAAAAAATGTCTGTAAATCGTGTTTCTGAGAAAGACTTGTATATAGAATGTGGAAAAAACTCCCATAACTCAACAATATAAAAACTACCCAAATAAAAATGAGCAAAAGACTTCAATAGACACTTCACCAAATGGGAAAGAAGGCAAATAGCATATGAAAAGATATTCATCATTATTAGCCATCAGGGAAATGCAAATGAAAACTATGGTGAGGCAACACTACATCTAGTAGAATGGCTAATAAAACATAGCAATAATACTGAGAGGGAAAATGTATAGCAAATGGATTTCTCACGTGTTACTGATGGGAATGCAAAATGTTACAGCCACTCTGAAAGAGAGTTGGGCAGTTTTTCATGAACTTAAGTATACATTTACTGTATGACCCAACAATCCCTCATTTACAAAGAAAGCTATATATAAATATAGTTGACCCTTGAACGACATGAGTTTGAACTTCATGGGTCCATTTATGAGCCTCTGCCACCCCTGAGACAAGACCAACCCCTTCTCTTCCTCTTCCTCATCCTATTCTATGTGAAGACACGAGGATTAAGACCTTTAAGATGATCCACTTTCGCTTAATGAACAGTAAATATATTTTCCATTCTTCATGATTTTCTTAGTAACATTTTTTATACCTTACTTTTTATAAAAATACAATAAATACACATAACATACAAAATATGTGTTAATGAACTGTTTATGTTATCAGTAAGGCTTCTGGTCTATAGTAGACTATTAGTAGTTAAGTTTTGAGGGAGTCAAATGTTATATGTGGATTTTTGACTGCACAATGGGTAAGTTGTGCAGTGTTCAAGGTTCAACTGTACTTCTGGTCATTCTATTCATAATCACCAAAAATATGGAAAGGACTCAAATTCCAAATTTCCTTCAACAAAAAAATTGATAAACAAACTCTGGTGTGTACATGCAACAGAACACTCATTAGCAATAAAAAGAAACTATTGACACATGCGATAACTTGATGAATTAGAAAGGCATTATGCTGTGTAAAAGAAGCCATTCTTAAAAAGTTAAATACCGTAGGATTCTCTTTATATGACATTCTTCAAAAGAAAAAAAGACTATGGTATTGGAGAACATATCAGTCGTTACCTGACGTTATTAGTTGGGGGAAGGAAGGTGTTACTGAAAGGGGATAGTCTGAGGGAGATTTTTGGAATGTTTGGAATACTCTGTACATGCTTGTGGTAGTGGTTACACAAATCCACACGTGTGTTTGTACGAAAACATTTTCCATTTTGCTTTAGGATAATTTAAAAGCCAAAATAAATGCCTCATGATTTTTGGGGGGGAATTAAAAGATACAGAGATGAGATCAAAAGCAGAGGCTGTAGGAAATTCAGGGCTTTGAACTCTGCTCAAGGGGTTGCTGGCTGCAAAACTGTGTGGAGCAAACTGCTCATAAGAGTATAGAGGATGTGACACTGAACAGAGTTCATACTCATAGCTCAATGACGAAATGGAAACCAAGAAGATTTGATTATGGTGAATGGGAAGGAGAGGAACTTCTAACAATATATGATGACTGTGGTGTCACTACTGTACATTTCCAAAATTCACAAAAAAGACCATAACGACTCACATGCCACTCCCTGAAAGTGGAGGATAGCTATAGATAGATTCTCCCTCTCCCAGATACAAATCAATGTAATTTCACAATTCATCTTTTAATAGGTTATTTCTCCCAACTATACTTAATTAAATTTTTAGGTGTGATCTCTGGACAATTGTCACAGACAGACTGGCTAGCCCAGTGAAACTGAAAGCAATATTTTCCATCTACCATCCTTTTCTCAGATATCACTGAGATTCTTTAACAACAGTAAGACAGCCTGCCCACATTAAACATCGGACTTTTAGAGGATCACTTTGCTTGAGGTAACTACTCCAGAAACTAATAATTTAGTTTTATTTTCTACATTTAGTATAAGATGTAGAGCTGGTGTTGCCATAATTTTGCATGTTGTAATAACCCTTTGGTGGGTTGTAAAAACTGTTTGGACTTTAAAAATGGGACCCATGAATTTTAGAATTGAACTAACTCAACCTTAGTGATCCTGAGGGAGGAAGAAAACCCACACGAAGGCAACCCTATCCCTCCCTAAGTTTCTGAGTCTTGATGAGACTAAGAAAATTGCATATTCAGGGAGGAAAGATTTTGGACTTTATTTTCTTTAGATTTTAACCTCTAAGAACAAAGAAATTGAACATTTATACTTTAATTTGTCCTTTGAAATTTAATAATGGGAGGGTAGTCATTGTTCAATTTGAATGTTATGCTTTTGATAATGTATTTTTGGAGGATTTTTATGTTGTTATTTGGGCTCATGGTCTACTCTAGTGAGCTGTAATGAACAGCATGAAGTGACATAGTATGATAAATAATAAAGAAAGTGACATTTTAATAAAGTCCACAGTGGCTTTGAAGTTAATGTATTTAATTTTTGACCCATTTCAGCGTTTTATAAACTCATTTTGAACACTAAAAATTGTTTTACAATTTGTTAGGTATCCTGTATTATATATTTAATAGTAACAGACCATTTAATTTTTCTAAAATGATAGTATAATGTCAAGTTCAAAACACTAACTCAGTTATCTAGGGATAACTGAGAGCGAGAAAGGCTGCACAGTTGTTGGTAAGCATCACTGCAAACCACTCATTTGACAAATGGGAACAGAGGATTTACTTGCATTTAAGTGAAAGAAGCCATTACCAAACTCCATCTTTCCCCAAATTACTATTTAGTATTTCTTATCATAATATTCAATTACCATATGTTCCTTTGTATGCTTTCTGGTAACCAACAGGATAAACGAACTTTGTATCATCAGCCGATTTCCTTTTCTTCTTTGAAGAAGCTTAAAGAAATATAATAAAACGTTTATTTTTAGTAATAGTAATGACAGAATTACCCAAAATAGACTATTTATCCTTTCATGCCCAAGAGGAGGTGAGCCAGATGGTAACCTATATATGGGATTTGGGGGATAAACTGGAGAGGATGGAGAGATGTGTAATGGGAGAAAAGACAATTATTCTGGGAATATTATCCATTCATGTTAAAAGATATACTGGGAGGAATATGATTTTCTTTCTGGTAGAAAGGAAAATCTGCACCTGCCTCAACTGGGAAATGTCATTCCCTCTCTGTGGAGATGCATATAAACATAGTGACAAGGCTGAAGCCCCACGAGCCTACAGGATCTTTTTCTAACTATTAAAGTGGCAAAGGATCCTCACTGCATATATGCTCAATGGGCTTTTATTGGAGATGTAAAAGGTAAGAGTGGTCTGTTTTTCCATCCCTTAGCTCTTCACTAAACATATTCTTCTGATATTTTGTATCCTTCTCTTTCTTTCTCTCTGTCTTTCTGGAAGTTGTCTACTTGGTGGAAGATAACAACATTCCTGTATCAGTAGAATTCAATTTACTTTGAGCTTATTCTCCTGTCACTTTGCTAATATAAATTAAATTCATTTATATCCTACTTCTTCAGGATGGATTTGAGGTAAAAAATGTTGAAGATATCTACTTAAAATTCTTCCTATTACATGAGAAAGTTAATGAAGATGTAAGGATATATACAGTTATTAATGTGATTTCTTATTTAAGGCATGATGTTGCTGCCATTGCCTCAATGAATTAAATAAACTGAATAAAGCTATTAGCAAACATGCACTTAGTATGTATATTTTGCTTGGTGCTCTGTTGAGCACAAAAGGTAGGAGTTTACTATTATGAGTTATTAAGGCAGTGGAAGGTATGCAATAAGTGTTTTAGGAATGGTAAAAACTACTAAAGAGATTCAAAGAAGAGGGATATTCCAATTAGTGTTATCAATAAAAACTGCATGGATTGTAATTTATAGTAGGGCTTAAAAGAATTATAGGATTTTGATAAATAGAGGCGGTGATCAGGTCGTTCTAAGCTGAGAAAACTGGATAAAGTCAGGCAGAGAAGTGGGAAAGGTAACCTGCGTTTTAGAAATGGTCAGTAGTGTCATTTGACTGAACAATGAAATAAATGAAGTTCTAACCATGTGTTAGACCTTTTGTGCTCTTTATAGTAATTATTTAGGAGTATTATTATAAATTTGTTTTCAAATGATGAAACTGGCTCAGAGAGGTTAAGTAATTTGCCCAAGTCATTACATGACTAGAAAACAATAAAGCAAGACTTGAACTTCAGCAGTCTGGCTCCAGAGCCTGTACATATCACCCTTAGAGCACAGATGCCATCAAAGATGTAGTGTAAAATAAAGTTGAAACGTTAGGTGGGGCCTGGACTCTAGACACCAAATGCTTAGGCAAGCTTCATTTGAGCTTCATTTGATAGGTAACAGTGTTAGGGGCAGGAGAAGAAACCATCTGAACAGAATTTTAAGTGTTATTATTAATAGAAGGAAGTGCACGAAATAACTTTGAGGTTAGTAAAAATAAGGGCCAACAGAGACCAGATAGTAATATATACACTGGAGTGACACAGGCAGGTTCAGACTTAGAAATAGGATTGACAGGACACTGCGATGATAGCTGCATAGAAAATGATACTTTTCTTTCCTCATACTACAGAGTCACGGTTAAAACAAGTCTACATTTTTGCATTCTGCCATGAAGTTTTAACTATTTTCGGGGGAGAAAAATCCATTATATTAATGGTTTTATAATATTATAAATAAAAGGAAGCTGGCAGCGATTGGGCATAGCAAAGTCACAGCTCCATATTCCTCCTTTTAGACTTTCTTCATTTTCTTTCTTTTTTTTCCTTCCTCTCTTCCTTCTTTTTCCTCCTTCCCTACCTCCTCCTGGTACGATTCATTCTTACTGATTGGCAACGTAGTAGAATACCATGTTGGAATATAATAGCAATTAGCTTAAAAATAAGTTTTTATAGTTTCAGTATTAGAAAAACATTAAGTATAAGGGAGTTGGTTAGAACTGCACTACAGGCAAGCTTGTCCCCTGAGACACTTAATAAGACTGTTTTAGTTTGTTACAATTTTTTACATATATGTCTACTTTTCAGTTTGAACCATAATGCAGAAATGCCTAGAATAGCGCCTGGCACAAAGTGGGTAGCAAGTGTAAGTATATACGGTATTACAAAAGGATTTTTACATAAACATGCATTTCCTGCTTAGCTACATGATCTTTTAGTTTTCTCACATTCACAAAATGTTCCATCTTGTCCTTTGTATTTAAATGCATTTTTTTCCATATCTTCTCCTTTAAAGCCTGTATCTTGCATTTTTTGTAAATGATAAGCCATTTTTTTCTCTAGAAGGGCTTGTTTCTATAAAATTAAAGAAAATACATTGGTTAATATCAACTTGCCATTTAAAAATGCAAAACAAATATTTAAAATGTGATAGTATATTGGAAGTGGACAATCATTCCTGTCTCATGACTTGTAAGATCACAAAAATGGGAGAGTATAAATGTGGTAATATTCTATTTGTGATTAAACACAAAGAAAAAAATATATGTATATATTTATTTATTTATTTATTTTTGAGGCAGGGGCTTGCTCTGTTGTCTGGGCAAGAGTGAAGTGGATCATCATACCTCACTGCAACCTCAGGCTCCTGGGCTCAAGTGATCCTCCTGCCTCAGTCACCCAAGTAGCTGGAAATACAGGCACACACCACCATGCCTGGCTAATTTTTTTCCTACTTTTTGTATAGACGGGGTCTCGTTATGTTGCTCATGCTGGTCTTGAACTCCTGAGCTCAAGTGATCTTCCCACCTCGGCCTCCCAAAATGTTGGGATTATAGCCATGAGCCACAGCACTTGGCCACAAAGAATATATTTAACACTTGTATGCAATTTATCTCACTGGACAGTTTCTGATCAAAATGAGTCTCTCATCCATAGCTATCCTGGCAGGTTTAAGCAATTTCTCAATCATCTTCAACTGGAAGATTCCTAAGGGCTTAACCAAATGTCATGCAGGCCTACCATAAGTAAACATAAAATAATAGGCGAAATATGACTTCCCTTTGTGAATCTTTACGCTAGTAATGACCCTGGATTTACCAGAAAGGAGTTAACTACACAGAGAATTCTGCAGATAGTCTCAGAAGGTTCTATGAAATATTCATCAAGAAAATGAATCAGTATATGTGTGTAAGGGAACTACCAAAAACCATAGAAAGGACCATTCTAAAGGATTAGAGGAAACAGTGCTTAGAACCTTTCTAGGGATGGAAATCATGCCTGTTCTCACCAGCTGCAAGGGCAAAACTTCATGAGTCACAGGGCTTTAGGTAGAATACTAAGATGGGTCTTGTGTCAGTGGTAGGGAATAACTAGATTAAACATGGCTCTTGACCCATCTAATAAATTGTAAAAAGCAAGACCTGTATAAAACTGTTTTCAAATAAATTATCTGCATCTGAAAAAAAGCTAAAGAATATATACAAGAATATAAAAGTATTCAGGACACAAAGTAAAATTCATAATATCTGGCATTCAATCAAAGAATGCCAGGCATGTAAAGAAGCAGGGAAATATGACCCCTAAAAGAAGTAAATCAATTATTTAAAATCAACTCAGAAATGACACAAATATTAGAAATAAAGACAACATTAATACAGTTAACATAACTACATTTTGTATGTTTACAACGTAAAGAGATATGGAAGATATAAAAAGAATCAAAATAATTTTTGTAATATGTTAGCTGACTAATACAATGGATTCATTAAGGGCAGAGTAGACATCGCAAAAGAAGAGATTAATTATTGAGAATTCAGCAACAGAAACCACACAAAAGAAAACACTGAGAGAAGAAAAAATGAAAAGATTTCAGTGAGATGTAAGATAATTTCAAGTAGCTTAATATACCTGAAGAGAGGAAAAAGAAGATAAAAGAAGTATTTGATAATAATTACCTAAAATTACAAGTACAGTTTATGGTGTGAAAATAAAACCAAAGTAGTTATATCACTTAATAGGACAGTACTTTTTACATTATAGTCAAAATACAGGAAAAATGTTCATAATGTTCAGTTCCGTATAATATATATCATTTGGGGTAACTGGTCCATAGTCATCTCACAAAATAATTTTTCCTTTGAAAAATCAAAATAGCAAAAGCTTCTCTTCAAATAGCCCAAGTTAGAGGTTAAAGCTCACCCTACCTTCCTGTCACTCTCTTCTCTGTTTCTACGACGTTGTTGTTCTATCCTTTCTTCTCTTTTAACATCTTCTCCAATCTTTGTCAAAAGTAACATCTCTTTTGTCTTCCATTCCTAAAAAGCACAATGTTACCATACTTGGTGTGTGTTCCCTTTGCTATAGTATCTTCATATTCTGTGATTCGTATCAACAAGCAAATTAGACAAATCAGGACCTAACAGAAATCAGGTCAAGCATAATGGAAGTCATATACTGGGTTTAGAATGGGCTTTTCTTATTGCACTCTTATTAGGAATGCAGGTATGATTATTTTTCACTACAGCTAAATTTAAAAAACTGTCCTCTCCATATTGAAGACTATAAGGGAATTAAATAGTGTCTAGTAACTTTCTTAAACTGCTCTTTATGAGCAGAAATTGGCTCATGCACATATAGTTTGTGGTATCCGCTTCATTATTTTATGTAACAACTTGTATATTACAGCTATAATGAAAGTTTAATGGGAGTAAATTCCTTAGAACTGAATGACTTAAAGCAGTATGATGTACAGTTACAACTATTTACAAATGAAACAACTGCACACAACTTTTCTCTCCATATTTTAAATTTGCTATCTCTCACCTCTTCAATTTTTCTACGAAGACTGAGTTTTCTTCTTGTGTGTTCCTGCTTTAGTCTTTCTTCTCTATTCATCAGGAGTAGGCGTTGCTCTTCTGCTCTGCGCTCACGTCGTTCTAGTTCCCTATTTATCATATCCACGTATCTGAGTAAGAGTACAAATATTACTGAAGGTGAATTGAGTATTTCCTTTATGACAGCATCATCTGCTTTGGTATTTCCAAACCACCTCCTTGCTTTTCATTTCTTGAACTGTAGGAATTTTACAGTTTTTCTATCAGTCCTGTTCATGAACCTTTAAGCCAGCCTAACCCACCAACTCACCATGTTTTACTCATTATAAGGTCTCTCAACTATATAAGTATCTGTTCCCATGGACAAGACAATGGTAAAATGAGGAACAAACTGATTAAAAGCATTTTGCACAATAAGCATTCATGACTCAGCCAGTTTAAGAACATGAGTTTGCAAAGAAGTCCGAAATAACTGAAATAGTAACTTGGGAAATGTGGGAAAAACATAACAGTACATTTGAATTTTTCTAAGAAAAAAGCGATACTAGGTTCTTTGTAATTTATAAGTCTAACAAATCTCTCATCTGTAGTCTGTGTCTCTGGTATATCAATATGTATTATGGCACTACCATAAAATGAAACCATGGAATTACAAAGGTCAGGTAATGTAGCGCAATTCTCATCCCACCCCTAGTTAACGAAAAAGAACTGTAACACCCCTTCACTTCCTAAGAAATGGGTTTGACCATGGAATGTCAATGAATGAACGTGACAGGGTTGCATCTGAATGAGCATAGTTTTTTAGAGACAACACCCATTTATATTGGCATCAGATAAATTTATATAAAACCTCATTTTTTCGACTTTGCACTAAATTCCTAAAACTTAATGATGTCAGTCCTTAAAGGTGAATTATAAAACACTGTTACTGTTTGAGGCATGTGCTGAAGATATCTTTTCTCCCTCTCTCAATATAGAAAGAATTTTGGATCTGATTTTTCCTTCAGTTACCAGTTTGGTTCATCTCTCAGGCTCCCAGAAACCCTGACTTCTCTGGTAGAAATTACCCTTAATAGCCTTGACACCAGAGTTCCCGATCCATGGACCTCTTGGTCTCCCTTCCTTCCTCTTCACTCTGAGAGCTACAAGGGAATTAGTGTCTAGTACTTTAAAAACAAAAATCCTGCCTTCAATTATTTCTAGTATTTTTCCAACTTGTTTGGGTCCACAATATATACATAAAATTTGCATTAACTTTACTCTTACCTATGCCTCATTAACCGCTCCTGGTCATTAATAAATTGAGGGCTGTCCATTAACAACCAGTTTCGGAACTGTGCGACGTCAGAATGTTCAGGGATTTGATTGTTTTCCTGTAGTTTATGTAGTTGTCTTGCAAGCATTTTCTATTTAAGAAATGTGTGTAAATTATATATATATGTAATGGTTTTTACATTTCCCAGATATAAAACTGTTTAAAATCCTATATCGTATAACTGTTTAATTGCATTTAAGTCTGTTTTGAATACATTAGAGACATGGATAAATGAACCAAAATATTTATCTCTCTGGAAATAAAAGATAGATATTTCGGTTTATTTATCTACCTATTCCAAAGAAATTAAATGAAAACATTCAACAAGTAAAGGAGAAACTCTAGCCACAGAAAGGGGAAGTGAGGGAAAATATAGAATACTTAAAAGTATAGGGAAGTCATTCTCATTTTTATCCAACCCTATTATCTTTAGAACATAAATTCGTAAAAACACACATACACACACCTTTCTCATTTGATCCAACTCTCTTGACCCTATAATCTGAATTCACTCATATACACACCCCACACACACACTATCTTGAACCACTCACCCTACATCCAATCATTCCATTTCATCTTTAAGAACAAGTTTTTTACTGGATCAATTACAGGTGCACATAGCTGGGTGCAAATACAGAGTGTATATGTTCTTTGAATCATCTGTAGGACACTACAGTTATTCTTTCTGTTCTTCTCCAATTGCTCAAACTGTTTTGGGTTCCAGTTTAAGAATCTTGCTGCCACAAGAGATAATTCTTATTGGTCCCAGATCAGGTAGAAAGAACACATCTGATTTGCAATTTAATTACTGAATTATGCCAGTTACCACTGGTGTATTGACAGATGACTTAGTCCCTTTCCCTTTCTTGGCCAAATATAGCAACCTTCAAATATTGTTTATTCCTGCTCTAAATTTTCATTTGGAAAAAATATCTAGTTACTTTTTCAGTAAATTATAGGTCAAAATAATATTTAAAAAACTCTACATATAAGCAACCTTTCTTCTAAACCCTATATAAAGAAACCAAATTTAAGTATTTAACTTACTTGTTCTCTTATATAGTTTCTTTCAAAGTCTAATTTTAAACTGGTAAGATATTGCCTGTACTTATTCAATTCTCTCAAGGTACATACAATCTAAAAACAAAAATATAGAAATATATTAAATATATAAATATTTTAAAATCAGAGTACTTTCCAGAGGAAAAATAGTAATGACATAAAATTTGATGACATTTTGGTATCAAGAGTAATAAATTCCAAACATTTTTGTAAGTAGTATCTCTCTATGTTTGCTGTTAATAATCAACAGGAAATTTCTATCCAAAAATATTACTTTATTAATATGACCTATACCATAATCAGGAATTTGGAATACACAGTTAATTAGAATAATTCTGATAATAATTTCAATTAATTATAATTAGATTATACTTATGAATGTTATAACATTGTTCAATCCCCAAAAGAATATATTCTATCAGGATTCTAACAGACTGAATTTTGCTAGGTTTCTACTTCATTTCAAGTTTTTAAAAGTGTATGGAACATAATCCTTCATAAATATATTATTAGAGACAGAGAAAGAAGACTATGATACTGCTGGGAAAACTTATATTTATATCTTCAAATTATTTGTCAATAACCTTTCTATATTACAAAGAAAAAAGGTGAAGGAAGAAGTTAGTTTCATTTATTATAGAAACAGCTGTTGTCTGATAGCCCTTAACCTAAATACCTGAGTAATTTATGGAATTTCCCATGAAGTATCTTCTCATGACCAAGTTAAAGGTATTAAGGGTCCCCCAGTAAGGTACAGAAGCAAGCTTATATCAAGTTTTGAAGGTTTTCATTGATTACAAACAAGTAATCTTCAACCCACTTTATTATTTCTGGTTACGTAGCCCCCTTTCTTCAATCTCCTCAGGATATCTTTGCGCCTATGGTATGCTTTTAAATGTGGATCATGGAGACTTTTATACTGGTTTTCCAAAAGTTGACAATAAGGATCAGTCAGGTTAAAACCATAAGAAGGCTGAAAAAGCTGTAAACACAAATTCAAAAATATTACAAATGTAAAATTAATGCATTTTTACTTTTAAATAATCTATTGAAATGACTGGAATGTTCATTGAAAATAAAACATGCAACAAGATTCTAAAAGTGGGGAAAAACAGCAAAAGGAAGATTTGGCTTGGGCAACCTGCCTTCCTCTTTTCCTCACCTACATGAATTATTCTAAAAACCTTTCTGATGCTCGTTGAAGTTGGAAAAAAATAAAAATAAATAAATAAACAACTAAAAACCCACCCTCCCTCCATTAGTTCCTCCTCTAATTCTCATCAACCCCTGGCTCTGAGTCAAATAAAAAAAGAAGAGAGAAAAAAAAAGGGAATAGAAAATAATTTGTTTTAAGGTATAAGCCAATGCTAGGATTCTCTTTTTTCCTCTTCCTTGTCACAGATCAAGGCACTTAACTCAAAAGATAAAGTGATAATATTAATGATGATTATTATACTTCAATCATCTGAAAATGAAGAAAAATAACAGCAAATCTTTCACCATGATTCATGGAAACAACTCTAAGAAACAGTAAAAGTAAAACTTAGATGTTGAAGATTTTCAGTTAAAAAGGCATTGTTTTAATATCTCAGGGTCTTTAATGCACCAATAATCTCTGAGAGCTAAAGTCAGAAGACTATTCCAGGTCTATATTACGCAGTTCAACATATCAAAGAACCAATTTTAAAGGATATTTATGTGAATTGAGGTTTCTCCAAATGTTTAAAGACCATATACATCTTTATGCAATAGCCATTAACAAATAAAGGGAGGAAAAGACAATTGGCTAATAGTTGTATTTCTGTATCTGTTACTTTAGAGGAAATAGCTGATTTACTTAAGCTCATTTATGAATTAAAATATTACTAAAGTGATTTTTTTTTGATGTGAGTTCTCAGTTAATCTTTCAATAGTAGGATGGTGATAATTACTTAAGGGGGACCTCTGCAGGAGAAAAAGTGGAGGAGAGAAGTAGGTGTGGAAGTTGTGTTAACGCTGTCTTTGCATTCTTTCTTTCTGTTTTAAGTTTGGTTGGCCAGACCAACATAAGTTTTACTCCAAAGCAATGTCAAATATGGAACTGGCTCAGTGAAAGGCAATTGGAAAATGTGGGGGATGTGGATGCCAGAGAGCACCCACCCTATTTGCAGGCATCTGATTCAATTTATGCTACCAGAACATTGAGCACCTACCCGGACATGCCTACAGGTACCAATTTGCCACCTCTGTGTTCAGTCTGACTATACCCACAACTGCAGTACAATTCTTGAATATTATGAAGCCTGGCTTAGTGGGACCTTAAAAAGAATGCCCCCAAGATAGGTAGAAGGATGCTTTGCAGGCAAATGGGTAGATAGGAGGAATAGGACAGAATCCTAGTTCTCACTTTACATTTAAAAGCATCTTTGTTAAGTTTCAGACCTCTTGAACTAGATTCTCTGATTACCAATGCTTCCCTGAGAAGGCAAAGAAAGAATTTTATAGGGTAAAGTCTTGAATTCAGTGAGACCAGATATGAAGCCCAGATCTTTCCAAGACGGGGAACAATCAATAATAATAAGTCAATGAGTGGATTGATTATCTCTTAAAGTTGACATTCAGCTGTCAACTTCTTTTACATGTTGTCTTTTAGCTGTGACAGGCATATGTCTCTCAAGAACAAACCTGAGCTACTGACCTGTAAACAGAGAATGCCTTTAAACAAATTCATTCATTAGAGCTAGGGCAACAATTTTATTGTCAATTAAAATAATTGGTTTCCCTTAAAATATATAAATATAAATATAAAACATTACTTCATCAAGGAGATCACATTAAAAGAGAAAAAAGAATCTCACAAAGTCAGTCTTCAGAAAAACTAGGCTGGTGCTAATTTATTATTAAATGAGTAAGTTTGAGGGGAGTTAATGTAATAAAGAACAGAGACAACAACTTTTAAAAAAGTAATAGACAAGTAAATTAATGGTTGACAGAGAAAATGACAATACAATAAACAGTATATATTTGAGGAAGGAAAAAAAAGAGACAGAGCTAAGTTTATACCCTAAAGAGAAATTACAACACTAGTAATGGAATAAGTTTCAAGCACCTTTCAGCAAATCAAGTTTGTGTGGATGCCACTCAAATTGTGTGAGGTTGGCATATTTTTAGTGAGCTTGTTTCATTCTAGTAGAACATATTTGTTTTCAAAAAGGGAAATTATATGTTTTCTAGAAACAACACTTGCTTTAAGAAATCACGTTTATTAGGTGTTATTGCAAGGATGCAATAAGAACACTGCAGAGGGCCCTCTCCAGAACCTAAGCATGCTGGCACCCTCGTCTTAGACTTCTAGTCTCTAAAACAGTGATAAGTAAATTTCTGTTCTTTTTAATCTTTGGTACTTTGTTATAATGGCCTGAACTGACTAAGGTATTAGGCAAGTATCAAATACCAAGGGGGTCTTACGTATTGATGACATCATAGACAGTAGAAGGGTAAGTGGATCATTTAGAATTCTTCCTTGTGGAGCTTTTTGCAATATTTATCAAAGCAACCACTCACCAGGAATGTAATAAACCTCCTTCAGTGTTGGCTACTTAGTCAAGGGCTAGGGTGGTTTGGGGCTAGGGGTAGCACTGAGGAGTAAAAACATGGAAAGGTTTGAGGGAAGTACACACTGTAATCCAGTATGATTAAGTGCCGAGTGAGATCATACAAACCAAGGGTAATGTGAATCATAAGCAAAGATAAGCTAATTGGGGGGCTATAATAGTTCAGCTCCTTGAAGGCTGGATCGGATTCATAGATTGGAGAGAAGACAACAGGGTATATCAGGTTTGGGGGCAAGGCAGACAAAAGCACAGAAGTATTAGCATGGGTAGGTATAAAATACAACAGCTGGAAGCAGCTGAAGCTCTGGTTGGAGAAAACACCAGATGGGGAGGCTGGGGAAAATTACGGCATCTCCTTCTCATGGAGACATGGCCCTCTTTCATTAAAGTGAAGTTAAAGTACTAAACATATAAATGATTTTAACTTCACTTTTTTTCCACTCCACTTTTTTGCTCACCCTATGAGTGGAATTCAGCTCAAAACAAAATCATAGGTATGTTGAGAGTCTAGTCCAAGTTACTATTGATTAAAATCCTAACAAATGATTAAATGGCAGCCAATGCTGATAATCTTTCACCTTTCAAGCATGTTTTTAAGTAAACCAAAACTCACTAAATAGCTATATATAAAGTTTTATTATAAAAACTATTAATATGCTTCCATAAATTATAAATTAAGAAAGGACTGAGAATCTTAACTTTCTAGCCCATGATTCTGTCCAAACCATATTAGATGAAACTGCTTCATATGCATTCTAAACAATACCTTCAGTTAGGTGTGGATTGGATTATTTTTTTTCTGTGAATGTTAGTGCAAATTCCCTTAAATGGACTTTGTATAATGCAGCCTCTGAATTTAACAGCAAGTAGTAATGGGTAAAGAAACTAATGTAAAACAATAAAAATTAGTTTACCTTTTCACTTAAATTCGTAGTAAAGAATACAGTATCACTTCCTGGGATGATAGGCAGCTTGACCCCAAGAGGCAAATCCAGTAGGTGACCCCGTCTGACCCCTACAAAGTGGTTTTTGTGCACGCCCTGTCAAATACAATCAGGAGTTTTGCCTTTACTTTTACATAGTTTTTGTTCAGGCCAATCCGCTCCCACTCCAGCGAAAGAAACGGAAAAGTCACACGGTCAGGGTCGAAGGGGCCTGGTCTGTGGCACACCCCTGAAGTCTTCCCGCTGCCCAGGTCACGGCTCTCCACGTTGCGCCCCCACACGGGAGCCGCCGCCATTACTGCGCGGCACGAGGGAACAGAAGCTGGACAGTTAAGAGCCAGGGACCCATGTGTGGCGAGCTGGCCCCGCTCTCCCCACCAGGCTTGCGGCCACTCACGTCTCCACACCGCTGGCTGTCCGCGGCCAGGCCGCTGCCGGCCGTCCTGGAGGCGGCGGTGTTGGCAGCCTTGGAGCAGGCGCTGAGGTACAGATCCATAGCCGGCCGAGGCCCCTCTAGCCTTCCCTCGCACCCCTTCCCGGTCGCCCCGCCGTCCCGACCGGACCGGGAATGACCAGTGAACCACGTCTCTGAGGCCGCGCTCGCGCCGCGTTCCAGGTTCCAAACGGGCGGGCCCCAGAAGGGCGGTGCCCCCTCCCCAGGGATGGCGGCTCCAGCATGGGGCTTGAGCGCTGCCATCAGAGTTGAAAAAATCAGCCCTAGAGGCCTGGCCTAAGAGGGACCACAGCGGAAACTTCATTCCTCTCTGAAACCATCACCCTTCAGCCAATCCTAACTAAAACGTATAAAGTTTTGTTGGTGGGTAGCTGGCTAATTTCTCCTGGCAGCCAAGGCTGTTCCATAAAAATTCACCAGTGATTGTACTTGTATGGCTCTTTCTACATCTTCCCCCTTATAGACATTGTGACCACACCCCATCCCTAGCTAGGTCCCACATAGTGCGCATTTGCTCTCCTGTGGGTTCATTGTCTACGTCCAGCCTCCTCCCTCCTCTAGTCATCTTTTTTCCTTTCAAGCTCTCTTCACCTCTCTCTCCCACACCTTCCTCACTGCTTTATTTTATTTTATTTTATTTCAGCATACTACAAGCGTACAAATGTTCAGGTTACGTATATTGCCCTTGCCCCACCAGAGTCAGAGCTCCAAGCATGTCCATCCCCCAGACACCCATTAGGTGTGAATATACCCATCTCCTCCTCCCCGCTCCCATCTGCCCAACACCCAATGAAAGTTACTACTATGTGTGCACTTAAATGTTGATCAGTTAATACCAATTGGATGGTGAGTACATGTGGTGCTTGTTTTTTCTATTCTTGGGATACTTCACTTAGCAGAATGGGCTCCAACTTTATCCAGGATAAGACAAGATGTGCTAGATCACCATTGTTTTTTGTGGCTGAGTAGAACTCCATGGTATACCACATTTTCTTTTTTCTTTTTTTTTTTTTTTTTACTGTAATAAAATTTATGTGAATGTGGTCTCTCTCTCTCAAAATATCTTATTGTACTGTGCTCACTTATTTATTTTTTTATTTCAGGGTATTATGAGGGTACAAACATTATGGTTACACTTTATGTCTTCGCCTTACCCAAGCGAGTGTTAAAGGCATGCCCTTCCCCCCTACAATGCTCCCCGTGTGCTTTAGTTGCAGGTTTATCCCCCCATTCCCCAATCCCTGGAGAGTATTACTGCCATGTGAGCACCCTAGTGTTGATCCATTAGTACCAATTTGATGGCGAGTACAAGTGGAGCCCTTCCTTCCGATCTTGATACCACATTTTCTTAATCCACTCATGTATTGATGGGCACTTGGGTTGTTTCCACATCTTTGCAATTGTGAATTGTGCTGCTGTAAACATGTCACTGCTTTATTTTAATTCCCTCTCTTTCTCTTGTCAACCATCCAGCCAAAACTTACACACTGCCTCACTTCTTTGAGCCAGTTATGGAGATAGGTACTGGGATACAGTGCATTGAGTTAAATATGGGCCCTGCCTTTAAGAAGCTAGACTCAAAGTTGAGGGCAGAGACTGTATCCGATCTGCCAGGAGTTTGGCCTTAGCTTCATAAATTCTTTGGCCCACTGCTGTTCCTTATTATTCCTGGACCATTTAATAATAACACCTACCATTTATTGAGAATTTACTAATTCTATATACTGTGCTAAACACCCTTTTAAACATTTATTTCTTGTCAATAATTACCCTTTTATGAAAGATTAAGGAAGAATGATAATTGCCATGAAATGGTGGCCATAAAGGTTGTTTCCTTAATCAGTACAGTTTACTCTATTTCTTTTGATTCCACTCATGTCCTTAGGACTCTTAAATTTGAAATCTGAGCCTGGGATATAGTTTACTGGCAGGTCTCCACATGGATGTCCCACAATCATCTCAAATTCAAAGTACTGAAATCTCAGCACACATACAAACATAACACACATTCCTTTCACCAAAATGGGGAAAAAACAAGGGCCTCATTCTCCTTCCTGCCTTTTCCATCTCAGTGACAATAGCAGCATTTACCTAAGCCAGAAACTGGGGAATACTTCCAGATACTTTACTATCCTCTTATCCCCTACATTCAATTGATCCCTAAATCCCCCATTGATTTTATCACCAAAATTCATTGGCCCCCTCCTATCTATTCCTACACTACTTCCCCAGTTAAGCCACTTATCGGATATTTGTTTGTGCCATTGCCACAGTCTTATAACATCTCCCTGCCAGCATTTACCTCAAAAAGCCATCTTTTATCAAATTTTTATTTGTTGGCAAACTGACCATTTCTCTTCCTTGCTTTAAACCCGCCAATTGCCCTCGGGATGACTTAACACAAAGCATATAAGTTAATAAGTAACCTCTGTTACTTGGTTCCTGTATTAGTTCCTTTTTGCGGCTATAGCAAATTACCACAAACTTAGTGGCTTAAAATACCACAAATATATATATCTTATAGTAATGGAGGTCAGTAGTCAAATTGAATCTCACTGGGCTGAAACCAAGTTGTTGGGAGGGCTGTCTTCTTTCTGGAAGCTCTAAGGCACAATCTATATCTACGCCCTTTCACATTTCTAGAAGTTGCTCCTTTCTCCCACTTCAAATCCTGCAATGTAGCATCCTCTAATCTTTCTCTGACTCAGAACTCTGCCTCCCTCTCTTCTACAATTGAAGAATCTTTATGATTACATTGGGCCCACCTAGGTGATGCAGGTTCATTTATTATTTATTTTAAGATCAGCTGATCAGCAACCTTATTTATATCAGCTATCGGCTACCTTAGTTCCTCCTTTCCATGAAGCATAACATATTCAAAGGTCTTGGAAATTAGGGCATAGACATCTTTGGGGTACTATCTATCATACTGCCCGTCACTGCCCTTTTCTCCCTTTCTGAGACACAACTCCCCTATACATACCAAAAT
Organism: Indri indri; assembly: GCA_004363605.1. Classification (NCBI taxonomy): domain Eukaryota; kingdom Metazoa; phylum Chordata; class Mammalia; order Primates; family Indriidae; genus Indri; species Indri indri. The sequence goes on from RJWJ010005996.1 coordinate 39,013, forward strand.
TGAACCTCAAGCAACATAGAACTGTTTGTGGTTAGTTCCCTGCATCAGCCATCACCAACCTTTTTGGCACCAGGGACCGGTTTCATGGAAGACAATTTTTCTACAAACTGGAGGGTGGGCGGGGGGGCGGTTTGGGGATGATTCACGTGAATTACATTTATTGTGCAGTCAAACCTCTCTGCTAATGATAATCTGTATTTGCAGCCACTCCCCAGCTCCACCTCAGATCATCAGGCATGAGATTCTCATAAGGAGTGTGCAGCCTAGATCCCTCTCAGGCACAGTTTACAGTAGGGTCTGCACTCCTATGAGAATCTGATGCCCCCATGATCTGACAGGAGGTGGATTTCAGGCGGTGATGCAAGCAATGGGGGGAGTGGCTGTAAATATAGATGAAGCTTCGCTAGCTGCCTGCCGCTCACCTCCTGCTGTGCGGCCCAATTCCTAACAGGCCACAGACCACCAGCACTAGTCTGTGGCCCAGGGGTTGGGGACCGCAACCCTACACGGAGCCTGCTGATTCATGATTTTATGTCTTTGTCCATGCTGTCCCTTCTCCCTTACAGTTCTTTGCACTTCCTTCCTTAGCTAATTTCAGTCAGCCTTTAAAACAGCTCAGGTGTTATTACCTGTAGGAAGTCTTCCTGACACGTTCTAAGCTTTTGACATATTCTTTTTCTCTGTGTTTTCCTCAATGTTAGCATCTTCACATCATAGCCAGAATATCTATTTACCTGTCAATCTCCCTTTACTAGAATGTAAACTACTCGATAGCAGAAGTTGGCTTATTCAACTTTATAAGCACAGCATCTAGCATAGGGCCTGCAAGAACTTACTGAACCCTAAGTGTATTTTTGTTTCCTGACCTCGTTAGACATGAATGAGAACCCACTGAAGGATTTTAAGCAAATTCTTATTTTAGAAGAACACTCAGGCAACGCTATGGAGGGTGGGTTTGTGGGGGTGAAAGTAAAGGCCTGGGAGACTTCGTTACTGTAGTCACATAGAAAATGGATTTGAGAAACATTTAAGAGGAAATATTTTAAAACTTTGGGCTCCTTCTCGTCTCACCTACTTTAAAAAGAGCAGAGTTGGAAGGAATTGTTGTTGTGGGAAGCTGACAAAGGTGAATGAGAAACATGGAGTCTTGAGGGAATACGTAAGCCAGAAAAGTAAATGAACTCTCAATAAATAAATAAACAAACCCACATCGAACAGGAGAACTCTATTTATAAGGAAAGCAATTGGAAAGGGAAATGTCCAGAAGCTGGAAGCCTATGGTAGTTATATGTAAAGAAGGATTTTTTGTATTCTTAGAGATGTTAGAAGAGTGTGTGTCTGAGGTTTTATGAACTTTGAAGATCTTTTCAAACACTTTATTTATTGTCCTTTGCTATATAAGAACTTATTTCCAAAATCAGTGAGTTAAGCAATGATTTATTATTTCTCATAGTTTTCTGAGTTGTCTGGCTATTTGGGTCTGGGCTGGCTTAGCTAGAGCTGGATCATCTAGGATGGCTTTACTCACATGTCTGTCCCCTCAGCTGAAAAGGCTGGAATGGTTGCATAGCTGGACCCCCTGTGTTCTTTCTATCCTCCAGGAGGTTAGGCAATGCTTTTTCATATGTAGTCTCAGAGGTCCCAGCATCAAAAAGGAGTGATGAATGGGCTTTTGTGCTTCTCAAGTATTTGATTGCATCACATTTTCCATCATCCCGTTGGCCAAAGCAAGTTACATAGCCAAGTGGAGAGTCAGCATAGAAGGGAACTACTCAATGGTATATAGTAAGGCTCTCATCCTTGGGGGTCATTGCTGCAAGAATCTATCACATCACACTCTGAGCCCAATGATTCATTTTCCTCCCATATTTAAAACACACTTATCCCTCCAAAGACTACCAAAAATCTTATTCAATAATTTATCAGTCTTAAAATTTAGTATTTTGTAGTCTATTATTATGTCTAGGGGCAGCTCCTTGGATGCTGCCTTTATTAATTTGAAGACCTATGACTTCACACCAAGTTGCATTAATAATTTATAGACAAGTAACAAATTTCCCCAAAACTTTAGGCTTTCAGCATTAATTGCTGAAACAACATTAGTTGCTCTTTTTATCTAGTAGTTTCCGATGTTTAGGGATCCAGATGAGTCACAGAGGAGACAGTTTGTCTCTTCTCTATGACTTTTGGAACTTCAGCTGGAAGACTGGAAAGTTGATAGCAGGAATCAGCTCTTTCTACAGTTATCAGTAAACAGCTTGTTCCTTGCAGGACTTACTTTTAAGAGCTATTAGGCAAGACCAGAATAGTTTTCAGTCTAGGGTTAATTATTGATCCATTCTGAGACAAGAACTTCCTGAATACTGTACCCAGTGCTTCCTCAATCAGGAGATTTTCCAGTCTGGCTTGTGGAAACAAACACTGTTTTCAGCTCTTTGTGAAAGCCCAGCACTCTTTTTGAGTGGTTCTTTCCATGCCATAGAGTAGTTTCATCACATAGTATTCTGACAAATATGCAGGAAATACTCAAAGATGACATAATCACTCTAAGGAAAACCAGAAAGTTTGAAAGGTTTTAAGTCTTCTTTCCAGAAATGTATAGTGATGATTGCAGTGTAGTCTAACCAAATACCTGAGAAACAAATAGGAAAGGAAATAGAGATACACAAATCTACAGAAATCAAAATGGGATGCCAGAAAACTGTTAAAAGCTGTAAATTAGGTATAGGTAGATACAATAAAGGGCAGTATAATACAGACCCCATCAGAGAGATATTAATATAAACAGCATGCTATAAGAGTGTATTTGTTTCTTAGGCCTACTGTAACAAAGTACAACAAACTAGGTGTCATAAAACAAATGAAATTTATTCTCTCACAGTTCTGGAGGCTTGAAGCCCAAAATCAAGTTGTTGGTAAGGCCATGCTTTCTCTGAAGGCTCTCTGGGAGGATCTTTCCTTACTTCTTCACAGATTTTGGTGATTGATGGCAATCCTTGGCATTTTTTGATTTATAGATATATAATTCTAATTTCTGCCTCTGCTTTCACATGTTTGCTTCTCTCTGTGTGTGTGTCTCTGTGTTCAAATTTCTCTTTTATTACAAGGATACCAATCATTGGATTAGGGCCCATGCTTACCCAGTATAACCTCATTTTAGCCAGATTACATCTATAAATATTCTGTTTCCAAATAATCTCATATTCCAAGGTTATGAGTAGACATGAATTTTAGGAGGACACCATTCAACTAAGACCAAAGTGTTACAGAACATTCTGCTGTTAGGATTAGATTAATGTATTGGCATGCCAAGAAAGGCTTTGTTAAGGATATTCATTTGACAGAGGGCCCAAAATAAGAATCTATGTAGTAATAACAAAAATATAGATATCAGAACCTTCATGATATATGTGAGTTTCTAAATGATCCCAGAACTTGTAGAAAGAGAAGATGGAAAGAAATCAACAAACGTCCTTTAACTGATTCAGTAAAAGTAGGCAAAAAGCGTAAATGAATATCACCCACCTGTGCTCCCTGGAGTGCTCTATTTCTGCCAGATAAAAGTTTAGCTTCTAAATAGTTACTGCTTCTGATTAACCACTTCTCCTTAAATTGCTGACAAAACTGACTCAAAATTTTAAAGTAAATCGTCCTAGAAAGATGAATAATTCATCAAATATCAAGTAACTACTAAGTGAAGTATCACAAGAATGGAAAAACAAGCACCACATGTACTAACTATCAAATTGGTATTAACTCATCAACACTTATGTGCACATATAGTAGTACATTCATTGAGTGTTGGGCAGGTGGGAGGGGCTGGGGGATGGGTATAGTCACACTTAATGGGTGTGGTGCGAACCATCTGGGGGGTGGACATGCTTGAAGCTCTGTCTTGGGTGGGGCAAAGGCAATATATGTAACCTAAACATTTGTAGCCCTGTAAGATGCTGAAATAAAAAAGAGGAAAAAAATTCAAGTAACTTTTTTTTTGGAATTTGTAAAAATCCAAGTAAAATATAAAATAAAAAGTAATGTTAAAACATAAAAATATTTCCAGTTTAGTAGTAAAATTTAAGGTAGCCACACATATGGCACATCACAGGTGGAGAAAATTTCTTGGTAGTAAGAGGCATTAGGAACATATAGCAGAGTGTTAGTAGTATAAATATAAGTGTAAGAGTGCCTGGGTTTAAATCTTGTTTATTTCAACTCATGGCTTCAGTTTCCTTCTCTCTAAAATTATCCATGTGATATCATTGATTAAGAAGCATCAATTGGAACAGTGACTAATTTAAATAATGGGCAGTCATCCCCAGGTCCATGTAGTCCTAACTATTGTCCCATGTTTTCTAGCTTAAAATCATAGAGAACTGGAGGTGCTGGACTTGGTTTTTTATACCTTATTTCTTTTGATTATAATTGTTGTAGTACATTGCCCCCACAATTGCAGTCACTGTTATCATATGTAAAATGTGTTTTAGAAGAAAAAAGTTTAAAAAATAGCCAGAAAATATTCTGCAAAATGGGCATTTTTGTTTTGTTAATCAAGTAGCTGCAGTTTGTTTTTAAAATACCCACCTTATCGATTTCCAAAAACAATACTAAACAACATAGAAATCTTTCAGTTTAATAATTTTATATATAAAAATAAACAATTTACTATTATATATACAATTTACTATTATATAACTGTCAGCAAAATTATGTTAACATAAATGATAATATCTCCCACTTATTTAGGGTCTATTGTGGTAGACAGCTTCCAAAATGATTCCCAATGATCCCTGCCTTCAGTATTCATTCTCTTGCATACTCTCTAACACTTAGAAGTGGGCTGTACCTAGTGACTTGTTTCTAACAAATAGAACATGGTAAACATGATGCGATATCACCTCTAAAATATTCCTTCTATCTTGCTCGCCTTCTTCTACTCGTTTATTTACTGTGAAAGAAGCCAGCTGCCATATCATGAGCTACCTATAAAGAGGATCATGTGGCAAGGAACTGAGGCAGGGCTCTGGCCTACACCTAGGGAGGAATTGAGGCCCTCAGTCAAATAGCTGTTGAGCAACTGAATCCTGCCTACAACCATGTGGTTTGGAGTTGGAATCAAATACTCCCTCAATTTGGCCTTCAGTTGAGACCTCAACCCTGGCTCACAGTTTGATCATAGCCTTATAAGAGACCTTGAGCCATATGCGCACAAAACCTGTGCCCATTCCTAGGCATAGAAACTGTGAGATACTAAATGTTTGTTATTTTGAGTTGTTAAGTTTTAGAACAATTTATTATATAGCAACAGATAAGTAATGCTTACTATAATATGTACTGGTAGTCAGCTAACAAAGTATGCAGTCCTTTCACTAACATTGTGAGACTGTTTTTATGATCTCTGTTTTTCAAAGACGGACTTTGGGCCTGGAGAAATTAAATGTTTGCCTGTTATTATAAAGCTTTGAAATAGGCTCAATTATAAGGGATCATTTTTAACCAGCAAACAATTCTTTCTCTTCACCATTTTTTTGAATAACTTTATTTCTCATATCTTAAATTTTTAAAAACTATGTACATATTTGCTTTGGGATGTTGGATTTCACTAGTATAAAATTAAAGAAAATAATAGAAAACCAACATTAAAACCACCTGCTTGTGTCCTCATCATTTATACTGTGTACCATGACCCTGACAAAGCCTGACAGAGGCATGAAGGGCAAGTTATAAAAAAATTGATGTGTTGATTTCTCCACTTGATTCTATCTCAGATGTTAAAGATACAATTCCTAAACTATTTTGCATATTTTAATAATCCATTACAATCCCATTTATCTATGTATTAAAATCCATTTTTGTTTTATCCATTTCAGGAATTTTCTGTGCTTAATATAGAAGAATGTAAATTAACTATATAGTATATTAAATACTAATTACTAATTTCTTTCTTGACCCCTAAGAATTGACCACCTCTGTCCTCATTCTAGGGTAAATATATTTGAGCAGCATGTCCATGGAACTCATCCATGCCATCTGGAAAGGAAAAAGTTAAGCTGTATTTCTGCAACACATTCTCTCCATTCCCTAGGGGTGCTTCAGGGAAAGAAAGAAGGCAAGTGGCCTGAACTAATCCTCTTATAAACATACTAATGACAAATCACCCAGCAAGACAACAATAACAACCATAAAGTTTTTGCTAGCAAAAGAGTATTTTGCTATGGGATACTTTTACCAAGATATGCTTAATTGTCTAAAATTACTTAGGGTAAACAAACTGAAATATATGGATTTATGGATAATGGCTCCTTGGCAAATGTTATATAATTATGTAACTCAGTATAAAATATTAATATTTTGTAACTTAACTGGCTCCTTCTGTGATAGTGAGGTAACTGCATAGAAAGTACATCTGTTTGCTTGGGCCAGAATGCATATGACATGGTATTAATATGTTAGGCCTTAGTGAACTACACTAGACATCCTGGACCTGTCTTTGCTTTACCTATGCTTTACAGTTACACGTATCCTTGAAATTACTCGTGAGGCTTGATACTGGATAAGATCTCTGAGTCTGTTAGTCTGAATCATCAATCTGATCCTTTATGGTATCATAAATTCCAAGATGTATTGATTTCTATGATAGCTTTTCTCAAACTTTATCCTTCTATCAGTTGATTTAATCATTTTGGGACTTCTAGAGGCATAGGAAGCACATTTTATCTTGGTAAATTAATATACATGTGTGGGCAAAAATCTACACAGTAAAAAGAAAAATAATTCACACTTTAATTCTAGATCCTAATACTCTCAGCCCAAAAGCAAACAACAATAGTTTGTGTACCCTTATATACTTGCAAACATGTCTTATGAAATATTAAGTGTTCAGAGTTCCACATGTTAAACTTTTCACTGAGCAATATATTTTGAAAATCATTCCATATGATCACAATGGGATTTAATTTCGTTTTTAACCATACATATGTGGTATTTAATGCTGTAATTACCATCATTTATTTAACTTGTTTTCTATTTATGGATGTTTAAATATTTTATGTTATAAAAATTCTACAATTAGCATCCTTTTACCTAGATTGCTAGATTAAAAGATATGCCCATTTATATGTTTTTTTTTAAAATAGATATTGTCATACTTCCCTCAAAGCAGGTACACTAATTTATCCTTCCACAGATGGAGATGCGAGAAGGTGTGTGCCTGCAGTTAGCCTCTTTCTATTAATACAGCAAATAGAACTTTCTCATAGGTTGTGGTTTTAGGTAATGGCTAAAACTAGTTTATAGGATTATTTTTTGATTTCAGAGATAATAGAGATTCCCCTCTTCTTTCCTTCAATTTTCACTCTGTATTTTTGACCATGGTAAAGAAACTTTTACCCTGCCAACTTTAAACAAAATCCCTAGATAATCGTAAGTTGCTTTTTAAATTATATAAGTTTAGGTGATAGATAAAAGGACCAAAGGTGAAGAATAAAAGTGACCAAAAGGCTTATTATGGACTAAACTGCAAAATTTTATAATTTTTGTTTTATAAAAATCAAAGCAAAATTAAGTAATCACAGTAAATAAGATGTATATATTTAACATAAAAATATATCCAAAATCTAAAATGACTTTGTAATTATCAGCTTGACTGTGCACAAAAAATTGAACAAAGTAAGTCTGAGACTGCTCTCTTTTAGAAATACCTACTTGCACAGTTCAGCTTTGGCTAGTGCCCGGGAATTTGGCAGTTTAACTATTCACAAACTGATAAGGCCAATTCATTGTGCCTACACTATTTGTATTAACAATGCGGTTTATGCTGAATGCCTGCCATATATCTAGGAGTTTGAAATTTTGATATTTACTAAGAGCAGGTGCTTAACATGATCAGTCCCCATAAAAACCTTGGAATCTGTTATTGGATAAATTATGCCTCCAAAACTTTATATGTTGAAATCTTAATTCCCAGTATCTCAGAATGTGACAGTATTTTCAGACAGGGTCTTTAAATAGGCAATTAAGGTAAAGTGAAGTCATTAGGATGGGCCCTATTCCAATACGACTGGTGTCCTTACAAGAAGAGGAGATTGGGACTCAGCCCTGACCAGAGGGAAAACATAAAGACATCAACCCTACTGACACCTTGATTTCAGATTTGTAGCCTCCAAAATTGAGAGAAAATAAATTTCTGTTGTTTAACCAATCCAGTCTGTAGTACTTTGTTATGGCAGCCCTAGCAAATTAATACAGCCTCTGAGTCTCTAATGGGCTTTCCTTGGCAGAAACATTGTATACATTTTACTGTACTTTTCAGTGCCTAGGAGTGTGTTTGGTGTGTTCTCTTATGGGAGGAAGAGAACATTCCAAGACTGTCTATGGATTTCTACAGACTTCATCTGTGTCTTTTTCCTTTGCTAATCCTGTTGTATATTCTTTTACTGCAATAAATCTTAGAAGTAAACACAACTTTCTGCAGAGTCCCACGTGTCTTAGTGTTAGGTCTGGGTGGAGGGCAAGCAGGTGGCAAGGCAGGTAGAGGAAGTGGCTAAAGGTGGAGGGTGGGAACCAATCAGAATGCAGAAAAGAAACCACAGTATCAGATACTTGTGGCCAGAGACTTTTTCTTAGACGAAGCATGTGCAGTGAGGGGGTCTTAGGGACCTTAACTGACCTGAGGATTATTACCATCTAATTAGCATTGTTTTTCCCCCACCCCAGTAGGTTTTTTGTGAAGGATTCTGGGAAGATGCATGCATAGAAAGGAAACTGTTATATAACCTCAACCTGTTATGTAACCTGTTCTATAATCCCAACATGTCAATCACCCAAAGGCAGGAAAAGGCAACCAATCCTATCCAGGAGAAAGGCAGGACCCACTAGTGAGCATATAAAAGATAGTGCATGCTAAGACTTCAGTGTCTTCTCCATTCACGGAGAATGACCCGTCTCTCCAAGATGTAGTTTCACTTTGCAATAAACAATGTGTGTGTGGGATTGCTTTGTGTTTGTGATCACTCTGTCTTTGGCTTAACTCGTACCAGTACTCATTCCTGACACTGGGAACCAAGGACCAGGGAACACTGAGGAAGACCTAACATTAGTGAATAACCAAAGGTCTAGGTGGTGGTCTTAGAAATCCAGAAACACTGACCCAGCCAATATAGTATTCTGATGAATAGTTTTGATAACCAGAGTAGAGTTTTTAATTATTTGGCTCACAATCACTCTTCTTATTTGGGTGAAATCTTGAATATATGAATCTTGGTGGACATTCAGCCCCCCTTTTGGATGAATCTAAAGATGGGGTTCTGCGTATAGTTATAAAAGGCTAAAACAGGGTCCACATCTCTCATCACTCACAAAAACTGATTCACAATGGATAACAGACTTAACCCTAAGGCAGGAAACTATAAGAATTCTAGAAGAAAATGTTGGAAAAACTCGTATAGACATCAACCTAGGCAAAGAATTTATGAAGACGACCCCGGAAGCAATCACAGCATCATCAAAAACAAATAAACGGAACCTAATCAAATTAAAAAAGCTTCTGCCCAGCCAAGGACACAATCAACAGAGCGAATAGTCAATCTACAGAATGGGAGAAAATGTTTGCATACTATACATCTGATAAAGGGCTGATAACCAGAATCTACAAAGAACTCAAGCAAATCAGTAAGAAAAAAAATCAAACAACCCCATTAAAAAGTGAGCAAAAGACAGGAACAGAAACTTTTCAAAAGGAGATAGACTAATGGCCAAAAACCTATGAAGAAATGCTCAATGTCTCTAATCATCAGGAAAATGCAAATGAAAACCACAATGCAATATCATCTAACTCCAGTGAGAATGGCTTTTATCAAAAAATCTCAAAACAGCAAATGCTGGCATGGATGCAGAGAGATAGGAACACTTATACACTGTTGGTAGGACTGCATACTACAACCTGTATGGAAAGTAGTGTGAAGATACCTCAAAGAACTAAAAGTGAACTACCATTTGATCCATCAGTCCCACTACTGGGTATTTACCCAAAGGAAAAAAGGTCATTTTATAAAAAAGACAGCTGCACTGAAATATTTATAGCAGCACAATTCACAATTGCAAACATATGGAAACAACCCAAGTGCCCATCAATACATAAGTGGATTAATAAAATGTGGTATATATATGCTATGGGGTACTGATCAGCCAAAATAATGTTGAATTAATAATATCTCTTGTATTAACCTGGGTGGAACTAGAGACCATTCTTCTAAGTGAAGTATCGCAAGAATGGAAAAACAAATACCACATGTACTCACCATTAAATTGGAACTAACTGAACAACACTTATGTGCACATATGAAAATAAAACTCATCAGAAATCAAGCAGGTGGGAGTGGGGGGGTTGAGTAAATTCACACTTAATGGGTACAATGCACATTATCTGAGTGATGGACGCACATAACTTTGGCTCAAACTGTACAAAAGCAATTAATGTAACCAAAACATTTGTACCCCTATAATACTCTGAAATAATATAAAAGTAATATAGCAATAATTTTAAAAATTTAAAAATGTGTTACAGCTCCCTTTCTCTCATTCACTTATCTATTTAATAAATATATACACATCATAAATTTGTAGTAATAACTTTGTTATATACTTTGTTTTATCACAACACATTTTATTTGCAACTGTTTAGTCTTCATGCATAGATGCCCATAAAATCTTTCAATATCTACAAATTAATCAAAGTGCAGAGATTATAGACATGCATAAAGATATAGTTATTTTGTTAAATGTAGGATCACAAACTGTTAGTAATTTATGATATTAACTCAGTGGTTCAAGAGTAATATTTTTAAAAATAAAACAAAAGGGAAAAGAACAGTAAATAGGGTCTTTTGGACTTAGCAAGAGTATTACTTTATGCAAATTTGTTTTAGTTATTGATGTATAATTCACACACTTTGCTTATGTAAATATATAATATATGTAATGTGTGTATTATAAATTTAAGGAAGGGAAGCTTGAAAGTAGCATAAGATGATTAATTGTGAGTATTTATATTTCAGTAAAGGATTCTAAAAAGTTAAACCCTTCAAACTGTTAGAACAGAAATTGCTACTGAATATAATTTAATTGAACACTATATTTTATAAGTAAGGATACAGGGGCTCAGTAAAAGAAAATTGTTTTCTGAAATTAAAGATTAGATTATTGGGAGACCTAACATTACAAGTCAAGTCTTCTATCAATTTTCCATCGAATCATAAGAGCTTAAAAGAATACAATGCCAACAGTCTAAGCATATAATTTTGGATCTATTCTACTTACTAGACTGAAACTGGCATGGAGTTAAGATTAATTTTTTAAATAAACATGTGTTACACTAAGTGCAATCACTGCAGAAATGTAGTTCTCAATTTTTGTAAGGAATAAACATTCATTTCAATAAGTTTCCTCTAATTGTGTGTATATATATATATATATATATTACTTTTTATCCTTATGAATTAAGAGAAATGTGATTTTTGTTAACATGTAATAATTGTCACCTATTCATGTAGTTGGTATTATAACTATTCTAATATAAGTGTTCAGAACAAGCGCCAATTAAAAATATGACTGCACCCTTATCATCTTCTGCCAGCTGGTTGTTCATATTAGCATTGCAGGGGATCTCAGTGTTATTTCAGGAAGCTGCTTATCAGTTATAAGGTTTTTGTTTGGTTGCTTGGTTGGTTGCTTAATTTTTTTACCTAATTAGTGAACAGTCTGAGAAAAGCTTTATCTTTCCTATGGTTTGAAAATAATGAACATGGGAATAAAAAAGACCTTTGGAGACCCTTTTTTTTTCCCCTGCAGGAAGAAAAAATACCTCTCCATTATCTGAGGCTTTTCTGTATGAATTTTTACCTTGTCTGAGATCAGGAGCTCACTCTTGTATTAGTATTTGCACATATTTGTAAAACTATTTCCTAACTCTTTATTTTAAATCCTTTTGAATCACTTTGTTTTGGATATATTACCTGCATAGAGAAAGCTGTTGTATTTTACTTTGTGGGGCAATTTGAAAATCTTTTTTTCTAAATATAATAAATTAACCCATTTCACTTATTAACATAAATATTATGTATTTTATTCAGTCAAATTATTTTATGCTATATTTACTAAGTTTCTTTAAGTCTCTCTCACTTGGTTAACTTGTTAAGAGTCTTAGTTGACTTGTAGATATTTCTTCTAAATTTCTTTGAGATCTTTACAGAAAAAGTAATAATGAAATTATTTTCAAGTACTAATTCACAAGGATGTTGTCTTAAGAGTTTCATTCTGGTCCAAGGAGTGCAAATCGAAAAAGGAGTAATTTTTAAAAATTCTAGCCAAATTTAAAGATCATCAGAGCCATTGTTTCTTGCTGTGATTTTGAAGATATAAAAAATAAAATGTTTTCTTTAAATCAAAAAGAGAAGCAAATTCAGAGAAAGTTCATCATTTATGGATTAAATATATCATGTGTCCTCATTTTCATGGGTGCTTCATTTCAAATATGATCTTATTCGCTAATAGGTCTAAATATTGTAAACATGTTTTAGATTTGTTCTCATTTTAAATTTATTGTGTGCTGCTTTGGGTAACCTGGATAATCACTAAAACCATTATTTTTGTAGGTACTTAATTTTGTAAAAACAATTATGTCCTTCCTCAAGTGGACCCAGCCTTCCCTTCATTCAAGAGGTTCTTGATATGTAAACTGCTCAAGTCTGGAAATGATGAAGGGGCCATGAGTTTGTTCTGATGACTCGGGTTATATTCTGATCACTGAATCTAGAAGTATTCTACTTATATAGATCGAGTAAGAATTTAAAATCTATATTTTTTCTGGGGAAACCATGACCAATTAGCCAACATCTTAGGTCTCTGTGAGTCTAACTATTCTGATCACTGCTTTGTATCTGCTGTCCCTGATACAGTAATCATGATCACCTTGTGTTAGGTAATTGAGTGCCACTACTTGGACCCTGCCACTTAGGATCCTATTAATCCCATTGCATTTAGGAATCTTAGTTTTATTGTAGCAGTTACACAGTAATTTCTGAGCTATAGAGAAAAGTGACCACAGAGCTCTGCTAGGATGCTGGAATACTCCTCAAAATTTGGGAGGATGAGAAGATATGAGCAATAGTGTAGAAAAATCTCAACAATTTTATTTTTTTTATTAGAACTTATATTCTGTGAGAGTTTTTATATGTACACCATGTTTATTTTACAATATTCAAATTTTAACTAACATCTGTCAGCACTTTTAAACACAAGTGAGCAATATATACTTAGCACTAAATGCATTTATATTTCAGAATTTAATATGCTATTTTTACATATTCTAGAGCACCAGCAAGGTTTTTCTGTGGGTAGAAGATCACAGCTCTCCATATATGTTATGTAATTATGTTTGAGTATACATATGGCATAGTTCTAAATGGAATAAATATGTGAGCAGATCTTGATTTGTGTAATATGTATATTAAATCTCTACTATGAATGCCAGCATTTAACCAGTTACTAAAACAAATGCAACAAGTAGTTATTTTCACAGGAAATTGATTTTTTAAATGAATTTTATACTTCTAAGAAATTAGATCAAAGCAAATACTCATTTTTGTGTTCTCTAAAACAAACGTTCTTCAATCTGGAAATATATCACAACTGAAAACATTTGGAGATGAATATTACCCATGAAAAATCATTTTTATATCTCTCCATTTATATTCATCATTGCCACCTTCCCATAGAACCTGATGCAGAGACCTAATTCTATATAGGGTCCTTGTTCTATGGTAGAAAATAATTTTCAGAAGATAAATTGCTTAATATGAAAAGAATAAACCATTTCTCTTAAAATGACCCCAGAGACTTTTAGGGAAAAATGTTTTTGCAGTCTTCAGGCTGGAAGCAGATAGAGCCTTTACGTCTAAAGCATCATGCTTTGTTTAATTTTTATTGTAAAGGTAAATTTTCTGAGATGCCTAATCATGACATCTCTAAATTTTATTTTCAGTACTAAATTTGTATAGGTAACTCAATAACATAAGGAATAATCAAAGTTAGTCAGAAAAAAGAAAAATAGAGTTGGTTTCCAAATATTTTAAGCATGGGACACTTTTAATATCAAAATATTTCAAAGATTTATCATGCTATTAGTTGAAATTTTAGATTCAGCTTATTGAAGGAACACATAAATAACAGGTATATACACTCAATAATACTTTAAACATATTTTGTATTTTATTGAACAAAATATTAGCTTATATTTCAAGAACAGTAGTTCATAGTTTATCATGTACAGTCATGAGTCCTTTAGCAATGGGGATACATTCTGAGAAATGTGTTATCAGACAATTTTGTTGTGTGAACATCAGAGTGTACTTACACAAACCTAGATGGTATGGTCTACCGCATATCTAGGCTGTATGGATAGCCTATTGCTCCTAGGTTACAAACCTGTACAACATGTTACTGTACTGAATACTATAGGCACTTGGAATACAATGGTATGTATTTGTGTATCTAAACCTATCTGAACAGAAAAGGTACAGTAAAATTATAGTATAAAAGAGAAAACATGGTACATCTATGTGTAGTACCTACCATGACTGGAGCTTTCAGGACTGAAGTGCTCTAGGTGAATCAGTGAGTGAGTGGAGAGTGAATGTGAAAGCCTTGGACAATACTGTACACTACTGTGGACTTTATAAACACTGTACACTTGTACATTAAATTTATTTTAAAATCCTTCATTCTTAATAATAAACCTTAGCTTGCAGTAACTGTTTTACTTTACAAAATTCTTAATTTTTTAACTTTTTGTAATAACACTTAGCTTAAAACACATACCCATTGTAAAACTGTATTTCCTTTCTTATATCCTTATTATATAAGCTTTTTACTATTTTTAAAATTTTTAATTTATTTTTTATATTTTAAATGTTTTTGTTACAAACTAAGCCACAGGGGTGTGGGTTCAGGTAGTTCGAATAGAGATGTTGGACATCAGTTTTCCTCAGAAAGAAGAACCAAAGTTACAAGTGATTAATCATAATTCAAATAGAGTATGAAGAGGAGAGCACTGGAGCACAGCAGAGAACTCATAGGAAGAAGCTGGGGCATAGAAAAAGAAGGAAGCAAGAGGCTGGCAGAAATTGGCTAGTAGCCCCGAGGGACTTGGTATTGCTTGGAAAGAGTGGGTGGAAGTGTTTTGGCTCCTCTCACCCCAAAGCAGACATCCAGTATCTGACCTGTGGGAGAGATCCTCTGCCTTCGTGAAACCAAATACTGGTGTGAGTGGTGATGAGGGGCTTCTTCGGGGGATTTTACCAGACAGTGAACTCGTGCCAGGTCTCTCACCCTCCCCGCAGACACAAATGGCAGTGGTTGGGTGCCATACTTGAGCCGCAGCCATCAGGAGACTGTGTCCTGCCAAGGGAATCTCAGCCCTTGCGTTTCCACGTCACAGGAGCTCCTGCTCACAGTCCTCAGTGCCCACTAAGAGGGCAGCAGCAATTCAGGGCTGGCTGGACCAAGGGGAGCTGCAGGTTTCCAGTGGTCTAGCCCTCAGGGAGTGTTGCTTCTAAGGGAAAGGAGAGTGCAGCACATCAAGGTAGTACCCCAGGGACAAAGGAAACCAGAGCGTATGCTTTCCTAAGCCTGAGCGCTCGCACTTGTGGGCTGGGAGTGGCAGTGCTGCTCTCAGCAGAGACATAAACACTGTGCTCCGCTCTGTAAGGCAGGAGTGTAATTCCATCCCACTGGCCAAGTGGCCTCAGTGTTCAGGCCCAGGCATGGAGAAGAGGACTTCTCCTCCTCCTCCACCCACTGCTGCAGACACAACCATGGCTGCTCCCACAGTAAGTTGGCACGGAAGCACTAGACGACAGCCTTTCTGGGGCTCTTAAGGATGCCTGTGTCCCCACTGACAGTGTGGCCACTGGACCCAAGGATATGTGGAAGGTGGGGCCCCTTCCCCCTCTGGTCCTGCAGCAGAAAGCAGAAGAGCCAGGGAGCTGTGTGTTTTGAGTTTTGAGCTACAGCCATTTTGGTTGCGAGCCATGGGGCAGGTGTCTTTTATGACCCTCATCTACATTGCAGCCTTGAGCTAGATAGTGGTGTCTGCCTGAACTGAGCTTCTCGAGCACTGGGATGGGGGCATGAGAGGGAAAAGGATTGTATTTGTTCCCGCCAAGGCTGTAGAGACCTTGGTTCATTTCTCCAGCAGCTCCCTCAACATTCCCATCAAGGGCTGGTGCTTGCCTTGTCAACCTCTGCACGGCGTTGTCACCCACTCTGGGGATGAGAAGAGAGTTCAAGCCACTGTGCAATCCACAGACCAGCCCATTGCCTGTGGCGACTGAAGACTTTTGGTAAACAAGTTCAAGCATAAACCTGACTGCTACTGCTGCAGCTGGCTCTTACGTGCAAGCGCCCCCTACTGGCTTATAGGTGGAACTGCACAACCTTATACAAAATCTGCAGACATAAATGCACAGCACTTGGGAATGAGAGAACCTTTTGGAGACCTTTGCTGGCTTTTACAGAGGCCTTGGGCAGCTCACATGTTCGATACATTGCTACCACAACCAGCATTTGCGAAAGCCACCACGCTAAGGCTATTTATAAACAAGGGATTTATACAGTCTTTGCCATTGAAAATACCCAATGGCAAAGCCAAATGACTCTACAAAACATATATTTTGATCACATACCCAGGGGAAAAAAACCCACCAAGTCCCATCCAAAGAAAAGTAAATTCAAAAATAAGAAGAGTTAGTGTCTCTAGATGATAAGAAACCAACATAGCAATTCTGGAAATATTAGAAACAGTATTACAACACACCTAAAAGATCATGCTAACTCTCTAGCAATGGATCATAACCAAATTGAAACTTTTGAAATGCCAGATAAAGAATTCAAAATATTCATGTTAAAGAAGCTCAATGACATGCAAGAGAAATCTGAAAGCCAATACAAAGAAATCAGAAAACCAATTCAGAATATGAATAGGAAATTTACCAAAGATATATATATTTAAAAAAAATAAAGAGAACTTCTGGAAATGGAAAATTCATTGAAGGATTCACAAAATACAGTTGAAAGCATTAAAAATAGACTAGGCCAAGCAAAAGAAAGAATCTCAGAATTCAAAGATAGGTCTTTCAAATTAATCCAGTCAGACAAAAATAACAAAAAAAAAATTTTAAAAAGTGAACAAAGCCATTGAGAGGTATGGGATTAAGCAAAACATTTGAACCTATGAATCATAGGTGTTACTGAGGGAGAAGAAAAAGTAAAAAGTTCTGGAAACCTATTTGAGGAAATAATTGTGGAAAGCTGTCCTAGTCTTGCTAGAGAATTGGAGATCCAGATACAAGAGTCTCAGAGAACTCCAGAGAAATATATTGTAAGAAGGACTTCAACATACCATATAGTCCTCAAAGTATCTAAAATTAGTGTAAAGGAAAAATAATCCTAAAATGAGCAAGAAAAAAGTGTCTAGTCACCTATAAGGGAAATCCCATCAGACTAACAATAGACTTCTCAGGAGAAACTTTACAAGTCAGAAGAGATTGAGGTTCTATTTCAGATTTCTTAAACAAAAACAACTGTCAACCAAAAATGTTGTATCCTGCTAAAATAATCTTCATAAATGAAGGAGAGATAATGTCATTCTCAGACAAGGAAATGCTGATGGAATTTGTCATCACTAGATAGCCCTGTAAAAATGCTGAAAGAAGTTCTAAACATGAAAACAAAAGGTTGATACTCTTCATCATAAAAACACACCAAAGTATAAAACTCACAGATCTTATAAAACAATTACATAAATGAGGCTACAAAACAACTACATAACAAGATTATTGTAGGAACAAACCTCACATATCCATATTAACCTTGAATGTAAATGGATTAAATGCCCCACTTAAAAGATACCAATTGATGAAATGGTTAAAAAAACAAAACTATATGCTATTTACAAGAAATCCACCTTACTAGTAAAGACATTTATAGACTGAAAATAAAGGGATAGAAAAAGATGTTCCATGCAAACAAAAACCAAAGCGAGCAGGACTTGCTATATTTAAATAAGATAAAGCAGATTTTAAACCAACAATAGTAAAAAAAGACAAAAGAGATCATTATATAATGATAAAAGGATCGATTCAAAAAGAAAGTATAACAATCCTAAATATATATGCACCCAACACCAGTGCTCCCAGATCCACAAAATAAATATTAGTAGACCTAAGAACCCAAGAAAAGAATAGACAATAATACAATAATGGTAGGGGACTTCAACACCCCACTGACAGCACTAGACAGATCATCTAGATAGAAAATCAAAAAAGAAACACTGGACTTAAATTAGACTTTGGATAAAATAGACCTAAAAGACACAGAACATTCTATGCAAAAACCATAGAATACACATTCTTCTCATCAGGGCATGGAATATTCTCCAAGATAGACCATACAGTAAGCCCTAAAACAAGTATCAATGAACTTTTCAAAATCAAAATCATATCAAGTATCTTCTTGGACTACAGTGAAATAAAACTGGAAATCAACTCCAAGAGGAACTCTTAATATCATACAAATACATGGAAATTAAACAACTTGCTCCTGAACAATATTTGGATCAATGATGAAATTAACATGGAAATAAAAAAATTGTTTGAAACAAATGGAAAAGGAGGTATAACATACTGAAACCTCATGAATACAGCAAAAGCAGTTCTAAGAGGGAACTTTATAGCATTAAATGACTACATCAAGAAAATAGAAAAATTACAAATTAACAATCTAACATCAAACCTAAAGGAACTAAAGAAACAAAAACAACCCAAACCCAAAGCTAGCAGAAGATAAGAAATAACAAAGATCAGAGCAGAACTAAATAGAATTGAGACTGAAAAAAAATTCCTAAGGATAAACAAAATAAAAAGTTGGTTCTTTGAAAATAGAAACAAAGTCAGTAGATCTTAGCTAGACTAACCAAGAAAAGAAGAAAGAAAATGCAAATAAACATAATAAGAAATGAAAAATGAGAAATTTACAACTGATACCACAGAAAAAAGATTTTCAGAGACTACCACAAGAAATCTATACTCACAAACTAGAAAACCTAGAGGAAATGAATAAATTCCTAGAAACACACACTACCCCAAGATTGAACCAGGAAGAAATAGAAATCCTGAGCAGATTAATCATGAATAGTAAGATTGAATTAGTAATAAAAATTCTCTCAACATAAAAATCCCAGGACCAGAAGAATTCATAGGTGAAGTCATGTACAAAGCAGAACTGGTTCCAATCCTACTGAAACTATTCCAGAAAATTGAAAAAGAAATTCTCCTTAACTGATTCTCTGAAGCCAGTATACATGGTACCAAAGCCAAGCAAGGCCACAACAGAAAAAGGAAACTACAGACCAATATCCCTGATGAACAAGATGCAAAAATCCTCAACAAAATACTGGCAAACTGAATCCAATGAAACATCAAAAAGATAATATAACACAATCAAGTGGGTTTTATTCCAGAAATAAAAGAATGATTCGACATGTATAAATCAATAAACATGATCCACCACATAAAGAGAATTAAAAATCAAAACCATATGATCCTCTTAATAGATGCAGAAAAATCATTTGATAAAATTCAGTATACCTTCATCATAAAACCCCTCAACAAAATAGGTATGGAAGGAACATACCTCAAAATAATAAATGGAAAACCCACAACCAATGTTATAAGCAGGGAAAAAATGAAAGCATTCCCCCTTGGAATTGGAACAAGACAAGAATGCCCACTTTCACCACTCCTGTTCAACATATTACTGGAAGTCCTAGCCAAAGCAATCAAGCAAGAGAAAGAAATAAAAGACATCCTGATTGTAAAAGAGGAAGTCAAATTATCTCTTTGCCAGTGAGATAATTGTATACATAGGAAATCCTAAAGACTGCCAAAAGACTCCTAGATTTGATAAATGAATTCAGTAAAGTCTCAGGATACAAAATCAACATATAAAAATCAGTAGCATTTCTATACACCAATAATGATCAAGCTGAGAACCAAATCAAGAAGTCAATTCCATTTACTACAAATAATAAATAAAATAGCAGCAAAAAATAATATACCTAGCCATACATTTATCCAAGAAGGTGAAAATCTCTACAAGTAAAACTACAAAATGCTGATGAAAGGAATTGTAGATAATACAAACAAATAGAAAACAACCCATGCTCATGCATTGGAAAAATCAATATCATTAAAATGACAACACTGTCCAAAGTAACCTACAGATTCAATGCAATTTATGTCAAAATACAAACAAAATTTTTCACAAAATTAGAAAAAAAATCATAAAAGTCATATGGAACAAAAAAGAGCCCAAATAGCAAAAACAATCTGAACCAAAAAGAATAAAGCTGAAAGCAACACATTACCTGATTTCAAATTATATAGCAAGCCTCTAGTAACCCTAACAGCATGGTACTGGTATAAAAATAGACACATAGATTATGGAACAGAATAGAGAACCCAGAAATAAAGCCACACACCCGTAGCCTACTGATCTTTGATAAAGTAGACAAAAAGATATACTGGGGATAGGATACCCTATTCAATAAATGGTGCTGGAAAAATTGGATTGCCATATGCAGAAGAATGAGACTGGACTTGTGTCTCTCATCATACACAAAAATTAACTCATGATAGATTTAAAACATAAATGTAAGATGTGAAACAATAAAAATTCTAGAGGAAAACCTAGGAAAAACTCCTCTGTACATTGGCCTAGGTAAAGAATTCATGACTAAGATCTCAAAAGCAAATGTAACAGAAACAAAAATAGAAAAATTAGACTGCTATTTTTCTTTTATCGATTTCTAGTTTAATTCCACTGTGTTTTGAGAGCATATGTTGTATGGTTATATTCTTAAATTTGCAAAATTTTCTTCTTATGACCCAGACCTACATTGCTTTTTTTTTTCCTTTTTTAGAAAAGTATAAGACTTAAAGAAAAATTCAAACAATTTTTGACATAAAAAAACTGTATGTCCACACCCAGATTCTCCCATTAACATTTTACTACACATGCTTTTGTCTAGTAACTTCTCCTGACATACTCAACATCCTTAAGTGTCTCTATTTTATTGTTTTCCTCTAAGGTCATGGGAATTTACTTGGTCTATAGTTATAATAAATAACTTGAAAATTATCTGGATATCTTCTAAGACTTGTTTTTAAGCTTTGATAATTGGAGACCTAAAATAGTCTTTACTCTAGGCCTCTATTAGCCCTACTAAGAGATCATTGAACTTCTCCTGTCTCTACTTGATGTCCAGGTATTCAAAGAGGTACTTTCACTCTACCTTGTCAGAATTTGAACAATTCACTTTTTGTGTGAGATCTGGGAATGATTCAGCCCATAGTTGTCTATAATTTCCTGCCCTAGCTAAGGAGTTTCACTCCTTGTGTGTGTAGGTAAGCCCTCACCGAGAGATTGAAGGGGACCACTAAAGAAATCTTTGGAATTTTCTTTTTTTATAATTCTCTTCTATATATAATTCATTCTGGGTAAAATTTTTTTGTGGTTAAACTATAAATAGATTTCTTCTAGAGATTCGTTTAATATCAATCCCTAGGGTCAGGGGTAGCTGCTTCCTATCCTTATTCCTGCATATTTTGTTTTAATAGACCAAGTTCTCAAATTCATTTATTCTGCTAGGTAAAGTTACTAAGGATTGAAAGACATTGAACTTAAAAGTCTAAAATAGCATTAAAAAACGTAGAAAATATGGTTTTACCCCATAAATTCTAACATTATAGAAACATCTTCAAAATAATTTTAAATTCACTGTATTGAAATATATTAAGTTTAATACTATCAGAATGTACAAATACTGTTAAAATTAAAACAGCAGTGTTAATTTCCAATATTATAATTTTATAAGTATAAATAAATAATTGGTAGTTAATATAACTCATTAAATGGGAAGTGGTCACTTTTTATTCCTTCAAATGTAAATAAAAATAATACCCTCATGCCAACAGAACATAAGAATTCATAAGCAATAGTCTCTTAAAACTAGAGAGATATACAGATTAATAATTTTTACTTTTTTCTTACCTGCCCATCTTATCATTATTCTGATTAGTTTAGCTCCTAAAATATTATTTTTTATGTATTCTGAGCAAGGTTATCATGAATAATTCTCTAAAAAATATATCATATTTCTTTTTATGTCTATGTTTTTTCTCCAGATGTAATACCACCATGGAACTGGTGCTGAAATATCACAGAAATTTTAGTGAAAGTTCTCACTTACCATGATATATTAACGAATAAATATTCACTTATATTTTAATAATGAATAAATTTTACCTGGAAGGTTTGAAAATATGTTTAGTGAATGCATACATGAGCACATTTACCATATATTAATGCTTGATTCTTTTGCATAAGATACCTCAACTTTAATAAAAAATAATTACTAGCATAAATGTACTCATATCTAAAAGTTACGATTATGCAGGATTAAAAAAGAGAGGGAAGATATACAACAAAATGCATAAATACAAACATGATGAATAAGTCTGTGTAGCTATTTACTTAGGAAAATAGTTAACATTAACTATGGGTTAAAAATTTCAGAAAGAAAAAACGACATATTTCTGGCTACAGTGTGTGAAATTATTTAAGTAAGGGTAATGCAAATAACCTCTCAGAGGACTGGAAAACAAGAGTAAAGTTGGTGATATGAACTTTAACAATAGCAATGTAAAATAGAAAAGTGGATGGATTTGAATGATGCTAGCGACTCCATGAATTAATTAAAATTTGAGAACTAGGAAAAGGAAGGGTTCAACAATAATTTCCATATTTCTGGCTTGCACACCTGACTAGTAGGTGGGACTATGAAAGATGACTGGGAGGAAAAATACTTTAGATATAGAGTGTATTAGGAGTAGATAAGAAGAGGGGGAGTTAAAGAATAAATGAACAATGATGTACTTTGACAACAGTAAAGAGAAAATGAAGATCTAAATATCTATGCAATTGTAGACTATAAATGGCAAGCAAAAGTAGCTATTATTTTTGATAATGAAAATGCATAGTGTAAGCTAAAGTATTTTACTGTTATTCATCAGCAATAAATAATTTAGACTAAATAATCAAACTCTAGAAAGCAATAAGAGATTATTTGAGAATTGGTCAATATATTTGGTTTTATTTATGATTTTGCTGATTAGCATAATTTAGTTTAAAGTAGGTTTAAATAATCAAAAAGGCTTTCCTTTTAAATTTAGTAAAGTTTAAAAGACAATCCACATTTTGCAAAAATGAAACATGGTTCGTAAATAAAAACATGTACAGAGCAAAAAAAAAAAAAAAAAAAACCCTAAAACAGGTATAATGAATCAAGATGTCAAGTCCAAATATAGCACTCATTTTATGAGTAATTAAATGAAGATCCCCTGATGAGGAAAGACAAGAATTCTTAGGCAGGTTTTAATAAACTAACTACAACATGAAATTTTTACGTGTCATACACAGACAAAATTAAACTGAACATTTACTTTTTAAAAATAGATCTATGAAAAGGAAAACTTAAAAGAATCACATATTTTTCCCTGCCCCCCCAAGAATAACATATTGAACAAAGAAAAAATCATGTCATAAATAAATTAAATTGAACATAGAGTATTCAATACATTACCACAGAGAGTTTAAGAGAATCCAAAAGTGCAGAATCAGAATGTAGAACAAAAATCCTGTGTGGTCTACATAGTGACTCTCCTTCTAAATTTATTTGATCTATTTTGGTAAAAACCACGAATAGGAAGATTGTAGCAAGAGGGTAGTTCCTCAAGCTAGATCACACATGAAGCCAGGAAATGCGTGCCATCATTTCCTAGCTCTAGAGTTTCCTTCCAGTGTACAATTGCCCCAAATAGAACGTGTTAAACATGTAGATGTTTAAATATTTAATTTATTTACACTGATTATAACCCATGGCAGTTGGGAGAACAATAGGATTCAAATATCCCATAAATACTTTAATTGCATCCTCCTTATAGTTTAATCTACTTAAAACCCAAGTTCACATTATCTTGCTTCTGTTCTTTGTTCATTTACACAATACCTTTCAGAACTCCACCCTAATTCTTCCTCCAAGTGGAGCTAGATAAATTACAAGTTTATGCCTATAATTATTGTGTATATCTTTTGCTCATTGTGTTTCTCATTGTCACATGGAAAAATAAAAACTTGACATAATTAAAATGAATAATAAGAAAGCACTGTACAGCATTGGGTAGGTTAAAATTTTCCTAAGAAAATCTACAAAGACAAACAAAAACAAAAGATAGTTCCAGATTTATATAAATTTTTTAAAATGTATGGTCTAAACAAATGATGAAAAGTAAAGATAAAAAGCAAATGAACATCTGTTTCAAGGTGGCAGAGCACATAAATTTACCCTTTCTCCTTCATAAAATTCAACTGAGGTGAGAGTTGATATATACAAAATATATTAAAATATTAATAACAAAAGAATAAATCCATATCAAAATAAGAAATAATGCCATCAGTAGACTAGAAATGTGACAAATTTCTGGAGGAGAGTGAGCAGATGATTTATTGACTTAGACACCTAAGGAAAAGAATGTGTAAGTCTCAAAGAAGAGACTGCAATGAAGAAACTGAGTGCAGTGATGGCCTGCTAGAGAAAAAATCAAGATAATGAGTTAAAGAACTGTCCGAATAATTATATGTTTTGTATTACAAGGGGCAACTGGCTATAGCATTTTCCCTTAGCTAAACCTAAGAAGTACTTTCTAAATAACCACTCCACAGATGGGTCCTATTGTGGGAATGGGAGAGCAGAAGTTAACATAATTTCAATTTCCAAATTAGATAAATTTTTTTTTGAAAAAGGAACTCAGTGCTGCTTAGTTTTGAAATAAATATTAAATATGCCAATTCCAGAGAAGTATCCTTATTATTATAGTGATTTTCAGGGTCTTAATCATGTCCCTAGTCACATACCTTAAATGGAAGGCTGCGTCCCCTTAGAATCTGCCTACTTTCTCAGAGCCTATGTTCCTTCCACACATCATTCATCTGCAGTTCTCACAATAATGCAGAAAAAACTAAGTGGTTTACAATCTTCCACCCTTGCAAAATAAAATACCAATGCCAATACTAACCAACATAATCCTTAATTTGTAAATATGGGATACTAGTCAAGGACTAACAGATGTTTGAAGAAAGCTAGTAGCAGCCAGGATATAAAAACTGAACCACAGATTCCAAAACATATAAAAGTAATACAAAGTATAGAAGAGACTTAAAAATGTAATTAATAGTCTTTAAAAGGATTAAGAATATAGCATATCCAGCTTTTTAAGAAATTATAAAATAAAATCAAAAACAACAAAATGGCTAAATAATATAAGGAATATTGTCACAGGAAAAATAATAGTATACATTATTACTTAAATATTTTAAAATTACTATTATAATTTGTTCAATAAAATAATAAAATTAGCAAAAGCTTTACATGTTTATTTCATATATTAATGACATATCAAGTAACAATTTAAATTTAAGCCTTAATATTTGAGAATATAATTAAATAGCATGTTGAACAGCAACCTTTTATTAATGGCACTAATGTGAGTGATATTATTGACATAGAGAGCATATTATGATGATGGAAGAGAGGCAGCATGTTTCAGTGGAAAGATGATTAGACTAGAAATTATGAGAGGCAGGTTATAATTTCAATCCTGTTTCAAATTTATTGTATGGTTTGGCAAATCATTTTCTTTCACAAATGACAGCTTTTCTCCTCTGTAAATTCAGTTTCCATCATGCGTGGGTTTCTTAATCATTATACAATTCACAGTAATACTTGTACCAATTACCTGTA
>RJWJ010005997.1:0-65012 GCA_004363605.1 Indri indri
TTGCTCAGGCTGGTCTCGAACTCCTGAGCTCAGAATGATCCACCTGCCTCGGCCTCCCAGAGTGCTAGGATTACAGGCGTGAGCCACCGTGCCCGGCCTGAACAAAAGTTTTTTAAAAGAAGATAAACTAATGGCTAATAAACATATGAAAAAATGCTCAAACATCACTAATCATCAGACGCAAATCAAAACCACAAGGGGATATCACCTAACCCCAGTGAGAATGGCTTCTATTAAAAAATCCCCAAATAATAGATGCTGGCATGGATGTGAAGATAAAGGAACACATATATACTGTTGGTGGGGACTGCAAGCTAGTACAGTCTTTATGGAAAATAGTATGGAGATTCCTCAAAGAACTAAAAGTAGACCTACCATTTGATCCAGTGATCCAACTACTGGGTATTTTCCCAAAGGAAAAAAAGTCATTTTATCAAAAAGACACGTGAAGTAGAATGTTTATTGCAGCACAATCCACAATCGCAGAGATGTGGAATCAACCCAAGTGCCCACCAATTCATGAGTGCATTAACAAAATGTGGTATATGTATACCATGGAGTAGTATTCAGCCATAAAAAAGAATGAATTAATACCTTTTGCAACAATCTGGATGGAATTGGAGACCATTCTCCTAAGTGAAATATTTTCCACTTAGGAAAAACAAACACCATACGTACTCACTATTAAATTGGAACTAACTGATCAGCATTCACGTGCACAGATGGAAGGAAAACGCAGTGGAAATCAAGCAGGTGGGAGGGCAGAGGAGCGGATGGGAGAAATCCTACCTAATGGATATAATGTACACTATCTGGGTGGTTGGCACACTTATAATTTTGACTTAAGCAGTACAAAAGCAATCTATGCAACCAAAACATTTACACCACTGTAATATTCTGAAATAAAAAAAAATTAAAATGTGACTTTAACAAATTCAACAGAAGAGATGAAACAAAGAGTAAGGAAGATTTCCTGAATGCTATTATTAGGTTGGTGCAAAAGTAATTGAGATTTTGGACAGTGAATTTTAAATCATTATAACTAGGCTCAAACACATCTTTATTAATCAAAATAGGAACCATTACAATCAACAGATCTTTGCCAACGAGAAATAAGTTTATTTATTCCTGTAGTATAAAAATCCGTGCTTTGGGATTTGATGAACTCTTGGAAAGCATTTTCTGCCTCCTGCTGGTTGTGGAAGCATTTTCCCTGCAAAAAGTTGTCAAGATGCTTGAAGAAATAGTAGGTGGTTGGCAAGAGGTCAGGTGAATATGGCGGATGAGGCAAAACTTTGTAGCCCAATTCGTTCAACTTTTGAAGCATTGGTTGTGTGACATGCGGTCGGGCGTTGTCGTGGAGAAGAATTGGGCCCTTTTTGCTGACTAATGCTGGCTGCAGGCATTGCAGTTTTCAGTGCATCTCATCAATTTGCTGAGCATACTTCTCAGATGGAATGGTTTTGCCGGGATTCAGAAAGCTGTAGTGGATCAGACCAGCAGCAGATGACCAAACAGTGATCATGACCTTTTTATGGTGCAAGTTTGGCTTTAGGAAGTGCTTTTGAGCTTCTTCTGAGCTGGTCCTCTCTGGTTGTTGCATACAATCCACTTTTCGTCGCATATCACAATCCAATCAAGAAATGGTTCGTTGTTGTTGCATACAATAAGAGAAGATGACACTTCAAAATGATGATTTTTTTGATTTTTGGTCAGCTCATGAGGCACCAACTTATTGAGCTTTTTCACCTTTCCAATTTGCTTCAAATGCCAAACCACCATAGAATGATTTTCGTTGAGTTCTTCAGCAACTTCTGTGCAGCTGTAAGAGGATCAGCTTCGATGATTGCTCCCAGTTGGTCATTGTCAACTTCCGATGGCCAGCCCCTGCGCTCCTCATCTTCAAGGCTCTTGTCTCCTTTGCAAAACCTCTTGAACCATCACTGCACTGTACGTTCATTAGCAGTTCCTGGGCTAAATGCGTTGTTGACATTGCAAGTTGTCTCTGCTGCTTTAGGACCCATTTTGAACTTGAATGAGAAAATCTCTCTAATTTGCCTTTTGCCTAACATCATTTCCATAGTCTAAAATAAATATAAAATAAACAGCAAGTAATAAGTCATCAGTAAATAAACATAAGGTGGGAAATGCCCATTAAAATGATGTATCACATAACCACATCATTTAAGAATGTATTCCAATATTAAACGGCAAATTTCAACAATGCTGAAACTGCAATTACTTTTGCACCAACCTAATATTAATACTAATATATAGCAAATATGTAAAATACAATAACTATATATAAATATATTGAAATTCTTAATTAAAATATAATAAATTATAAAATATAATTATAGCCAAAAATAAAGGAATAGAAAACATTTGAGAAAAAGTAAGAGACTCACTGGATAATAAGAGTGCTTTGCATGCTTGAGGCCTTGGGACACAGGGTACCAGTTTGCCCAGATAGTTGGTGCTAACAATGTGACTTATTAAGCAGTGAACATCCTGTTGCTCCCTGGGGGGCTGGTGTTTAAATACCATAAGTCAGTCATGTAGGTGCTACACACCTTACTTACTGATCCTTGATAAAAGCCATGGACAGCCGAGCCTGAGCAAGCTTCCCTGGGTGGCAATACTTTGCATGCGCTGTCACACGTCCTGGCTGGGGTAATTAAGTGCATCTCACGTAACTCCACTGGAAGAGGACAATTGGAAGCTTGGGCCTACTTTTCTAAGAACATGGCCCATGTGCCTTTCCCTTTGCTGACTTTTTTTTTCTGTATCCTTTCACTGTAATAAATCCTAAGTATAGCAGCTTCTGAGTCCTCTGAGTCCTCTGGTGAATTTTTGAGGCTGAGGGTGGTCATGGGGACTGCTGACATACCTTCCTTCAAGGGCAGGGATTTCTTTCCTTTCCAGGAACTGTCTGGACTTTACTAATCCATATTTACTTTCCCAACATTTGGCAAGGTTTATTGCACCCAGTCAATCCCCGTAGATGAGTTAGTCACAAAATATGACCTGGTCAATCATGACCAAGCGGTCACTAACACCAACATTTCAAGCAGACGGCTGCATACCTGGGAATATGTCTGACGCCTCTGTTTCATCAGTCCCCTTCACCCAGCCCCAGTGACAGACATGGCATGCCTACTAGGTCTTTCCTACTCCTTAAAACGGTAAGTGGCAAGGGAACCTCATCATTTTATTACTACCACAACCAAGCTGCCAGTGGGGTGGGGTGGTCAGCTCCCAGCAGTTTCGCTGCAAACCCTCCTTATCCCGTCCCTCTCAGAAACCGCACGGAACACTGCACAGGTGTCATCTGCCACACAGCGTCAGGAGAAGAGCTCCAGTCCTTGCCCTAGAGCATGTCTCTTAGCTAGGATGTGGCTCCATCTGGGAGGCATGCCTCAGATAATTTAGTAGCAATATTAGAAAATAATTTTGATATTAAAAATACCTATGGAATTATTCTCTTTAAAATTCACTCTCACTCATTTATCCTCTGATAAGCTTTCTTAAGCAGGTAAGAGAGAGTTGCAAGTCATAGATTGTATGTCAACTACACACAGCACACAGCCTTCCTTATATGTGTCAAGCATGAAATAACTATTTAAATTGTTGATTTTGTTAGCCATGTGCCTATAAGATGCTTTCATTTCTTTGGCTCCTGGCCCACACCTCAAATCTGTGACCTATTAATTTATTTTCTAAGAAAAGATTTTGAGGTTTCATCATCCTAGAGAGAAGTAGGTCACACATGTGAAATATTATTTAAATGATACATATTAGTCTTAAAATGGCTCAAAGTCATAGCACTGGGTAATGTGAAGTTAGATGTATTCCCTATTTTACCACTTTTTCAAGGAAAATTGCATGTTTCAAATTTGTACAGATTGTATACTTGCACTGTACTAACATGAGTGACGACAAAGATAAAGGCCATATTCCCACCTTACAGGAGCTGAAAGGCAGTGAGAAGTTCCCATCACATATTAACCCAGGGATTTTATGTTTTTGAGAAAACCTTAACATTCACAAGTCTCTCAAACAGCTTCTCATCTATAAATCACACAGAGTAATTACATATTTTGTTCAAGACCAGCAAAAGAGTAAGAGAAATAGTATGACAGAACCCAATGAAGCTGTTGGCTCTCCCTTTCTTTCATTAAAATAAGCATTTATTGGGGGGTGGGGGGGTGGGAGGTGGGGTGTGTGTGTGTGATATGCATTCGTATTTTTTAAAAAATAAAAGCAGCATTTCAATTTGTGAACATATCTTCTGTAAGTCCTGATGCCATTCCTATTAAATGCATGTTAACTGCTTGGAATCCCAGGCACACACGCAGGTTCATTCCCTTTCTCCTCAGGCAGTTTCCAAATCCGCAACATTTTCATTTTAACAGTCCTCATTACTGGCATCATTTAATACTTGAGGGTTTACTCAAGTCAATATCAATCTTGCTGATCCTACAAACACTTATTTGGTTGACACAACACAGTCTGAATCCATAGCTACTAGATGTAAAAATTCAAAAACGATTCCTTTCTCCAACCTGTCACCAAGTGCTAAGAACAACTCTGTCAGTCACTCAGTCCTGTCACGAAGACACAGCACAGGAGAGACATCAAGCACAGAGCCTTTCGTAGGATCCCACTCCCTTCAATGACGGTGTCATCTCATCTGTCCTCCTGCTACCCATATGCGCTTCATCTTCTCAAAGACACTCGACACCATTCTCAAGATGAAAATGTTTACCCGGAAGACACTTTGTTGGACACATCTGACTCCTACTTCCTCATTAACAAGCAAATCTTTACCACAAGCAAATCTTAACTAATCAGAAGAGGGAGAAGCTCTACCCTCAGAAGGAGCAACAAAAACCCATTCAGAATAAAAATTTCCTCTTCAATTAAGCTTTAAATGTCCTTGGATGGCTACTCCAAATGAAGAAATACGATATCTTTTTACCTGATTGGAAAACCTCATGCTCACATTACGTTGATTCTGTAGTGGGACATAGCGCTGGACAGGATCAATGTCTTTAGGACTGATTAATTCATCAGCTGAAAAAAAGAAGGGAAGTGACATTACCAAAAATGCAATTGCATAACGCTATATAAACCAATGAGACCTAAGAGACTTCTATAAAACAGTCCTCTCAGTAAGAGCAGAATATACATTTTTCTCAGTGCACATGGAACATCCTCCAGGATATACCATATACTGGGCCATAAAATAAGCCTCAATAAATATAAAAGGATTGAAATAATAAAAAGTATATTCTTTGACCGCAATGGAATGAAATTAGAAATCATAACAGAAAAAAATCTTATAAATTCACACATATGTAAAGATTAGATAATATACTACTTAATAAACAAGGGATGAAATTAGAAATCAAAAGGGAAATTAGAAAATACTTTCTAATATACTTTCTTATGAGATGAATAAAAATGAAGATACAACATACAAAACTTATGGGATGTGGGTAAAGCAATGCTCAGAGAGAAATTATAGCTATACATGCCTATACTCAACAGAAGAAAAGTCTCAAATCAATAAACTATCCTTCCACCTTAAGACGGTGGATGAAAAAGTGCAAACTAAATGAAAAGCAAGCATAAAGACATGATAACGAGTAGACTGGAAATTAATGAAACGGAGTATAGAAAAATAATAGAGAATATCAAGGAAATCAAAAGTAGGTTCTTGAAAAGCTTATTAAAATTAACAAAACTTTAGCTAGACTGACCAAGAGAGAAGACTCAAATTACTAAATCAAGAATGAAAGTAGGAACATTACTACTGACTTTAAGGATTATAAGAAAATGGTATCAACAAATGTATGTCAAAAAATTAGATAACCTAGATGAAATAGACAAGTTCCTAGAAAGACACAAACTACCAAAACTGACTCAAAAAGGAATAGAACAAACACACAGCTAGTATCATACTGAACAAGGAAAACCTGAAAGCCTTTCCTTTAAGATCTGTAACAAGACAATGATGCCCACTTTCACTACTTTTATTCAACATGGTACTAAAAGTGCTAGCCAGAGCAATTAGATAAGAGAGAGAAATACAGGGCATCCAAATTACAAAGGAAGAAGTTGAATTATCCTTGTTTGCAGACGATATGATCTTATATTGAGAAAAACCTAAGGAGTTCACCAAAAAACTATTAGAAATGATAAATTCAATAAAGTTGCAGGTTACAAAATCAACATACAAAAATCAATAGCCTTTCTATATGCCAACAGCAAACAATCTGAAAAAGAAACCAAGAACGTAATCTCATTTACAATAGCTACAAATAAACCTAAATAACTAGGAATAAACTTAAAGAAGTGAAAGATTTCTGCAATGAAACCTATAAAACATTAATGAAAGAAATTGAAGAAGACAGAAAAAAATGCAAAGATATTCCATTTTCATGAATTGGAAGAATCAATACTGTTAAAATGTCCATAATACCCAAAGCAAGCAATCTACAGATTCAATGCAGTTCCTATTAAAATAGCAATTATATTCTCCACAGAAACAGGAAAAAAATCCTAAAATATACATGGACTCACAAAACTGTCCTGAGCAGAAAGAACAAAGCTGGAGGAATTGCATTATCTGATTTCAAATTATATTACAAAGCAATAGTAACCAAAACAGCATGGTACTAGCATAAAAACAGACCACGATCAATGGAACAGAATAGAGAACCCAGAAATAAATCCAGGCATTTACTGTCAGCTCGTTTTCAACAAAGTTGCCAAGAACATTCATTGGGGAAAGGACAGCCTCTTCAATAAATGGTGCTAGAAAAATTGTATATCCACATACAAAAGAGTGAAACTAGACCCCTGTCTCTTGCCTATATAAAAATCAAATCAAAACGGCTGAAAGACTTAAATGTAAGACCAAGAAGTATGAAACTAATATAATAAAACATTGGGGAAACCCTCTAAGTCATTGGTCTGGGCAATGATTTCTTGAGTAAAACCTAAAAAGCACAAGCAAACAAAGCAAAAATGGACAAAAGGGATCACATTAAACTAAAAAGCTTCTGCACAGCAAAGAAAACAATCAATGAAGTGAGGAGACAACCCACAGAATGGGATTAAATATTTGCAAACTATCTATCTGACAAGGGATTGATAACCAGAAAATATAAGGA
Organism: Indri indri; assembly: GCA_004363605.1. Classification (NCBI taxonomy): domain Eukaryota; kingdom Metazoa; phylum Chordata; class Mammalia; order Primates; family Indriidae; genus Indri; species Indri indri. Next base: position 7,182 of record RJWJ010005997.1, read on the forward strand.
ACTCAACTCTATAGCAAAAATACAAATAATCTGATTTAAAAATGGGCAAAAGATCTGAATAGACATTTCTCAAAAGAAGACATACAAATTCTCAACATAGTCATCAGAGAAATGCAAATCAAAACTACAATGAAATCATCTCACCCCCGTTAAAATAGCTTTTATCCAAAAGACAGTCAGCAATGAATACTAGTGAGGATGTGGAGAAAGGGGAACCCTCATACACTGTTGGTAGAAATGTAAATTAGTACAGCTACTATGAAGAACGGTATGGAAGTTCCTCAAAAAACTAAAAATAGAACCAGCATATGATCCTGCAATCTCACTGCTGAGTACATATCCAAAAGAAAGGAAATCAGCATATTAAAGAGATATCTGCACTCCCACGTTTACTGTAGCACTATTCACAATAGCCAAGACATGGAATCAACCTAAGTCTTCATTGATGGGTGAATGGATAAAGAAAATATGGTATATTTACACAATGCAATACTACTCAGCCATAGAAAAGAATGAAATCATGTCGTTTGCAGCAACACGCATGCAGCGAAGGTCATTATCTTAAGTGAAACAAACCAGACACAGAAAGTCAAATAATGCATGTTTTCACTCATAAGTGGGTGCTAAAAAATGTGTACACTTTGATGTGTACAGTGGAATGATAGACAATGGAGACTCAGAAGTGTGAGGAGGTAAGAGCGGGGTGGGTGAAGAGAAATTAGTTAATGGCTACAATGTATGTTGTTCAGGAGACGGATACCCTAAAAGCCCTGAACTGGCCACTATGCAAAATATGCATGTAACAAAATTGCACATAAATTTGTTCAAATAATAATTAAAAAAAAAACTGAGCAGGGAGTCAATAGTAAATTTCTCTGCAGCGTTAGGAATATCTATACACCAGAATTCTATTCTGGGGTACCTTTTAGGCATATCTGCAATGAGATTCAATAAACAAAATCACCAAAGGATTTTTTAGTGACTCTTGGAGGATCTTTTCCATTATAATTAAAGTAATACTAATAATAGAATACCACGAAAAAGAAGCATGAAGAGCAGCAGCAGAATCTGCCACCGCCACCACTGCCCCTGCAGCAGCAGCAGCAGCAGCAATACTTACACAGCGCTTACTAGGCTCCTGGTATTGTTTAAGCATTTCACATATATTAAAGCTCTAAGCCTCACAAAAACCTTACCATTTTACAGATGATAAAACTGAGGAACTGAGTGTTTAAACAACTTGCTCATAGTTACTATGTGGCAAAGGGGAGACGCAGTCTGTTTCTGAAGTCTGGGCTCTTAACCATATGCTAATACTAGCCTTAAAGAACACTGACATTCTATACAACACAGGTGGAAAAGATACCAGGAGGAGGAAACAATGCAAAGAAAACAATTTAGACCTTGATATATTACTTTTTTCCTAACCAAATCAAGTGATGTTACAGATAGTTTTCACTGTCAGAAAAAATTACTTTTGCAAAATTTAAACCAAACTAATATAAGCAGATATCCACATGTAACTTCAATTTATTAATTATATTTTAGCTCATGATGCAGGGTTGATTAGTACCCTGATATTCTAAATAAGTAGCAAATTATTTCTCTATCTCATTTGTATGATCACCGAGATATGAAAAAATTTCCAAAACCAACAAATACTTTTCATAATTAATGTTTCACTGTCATTCTATAGAAAAGAAATTCTATCTTTATTATAGTATTTTATTATTTATAAATTGTAACAGATAATTTAAGAAATCTTATATCCTTGGAAGGCATAAATGCTAATCTATAAAAATGGATATGAATTGAATGGTCAACCAAGTCTTTCAAAAGCTTATTTCTTTGTTATTTCCTTCATGTTTCTCTCTCTCTTCGTACCATAGTTGTTCATCTACCTTGATGTTCCAATTTACACTATGTGCTGTATGCCTCTCATTCATGGATATACCCCAGTACCTACAACAGCACCTGGCATATAGTAGGCACTCAATAGATTCACTAAACACAAGAATAAATTGGTTGGTTAACAAATACAGAAACACTTATTGCCATAATCATTAATTTCCATAATGGTAAAAGTGACAAATATCCTTAAAAGGTCAATAGGCACATTTTTTCCCCCACTGCATTGATTTATAGCAGTCAGGAGGCAAAAATAGAGGTTCTGTTTGTGCCAATTCAATGATACTGGATTTCTGGGGAAGAGAAACAAGCCTTAAAGAACTTATACCCAACAAACTACAGAATATTTAAAATGAAAATAAAAGGAACAAGGATAAAAGAGCAATGGCTTTCTACATTTACAACACAGCACCAAACTTCAAAGACAATAAAATATTTCTCTAAATAACGATAGCTGTCTTTGAATCCTTAGAAAACAGGGATCAAGTAAATTCATTAACATTTGCATTTTTTGTGCACAGAAAGGTGTATTAAATATGTCTTGGGTTTACCTTCAATAATAATTGTCCAGGGTAAAAATAAAACATTAAGAAAACTTTTGTTTCTTTAATAAAATGACAATTTAAAGGAAAGTTATCAGAGCAAGTAATTTTTTTTATCAAGACACCAAAATTACATAGGACAAATCAAAATAGGCTCAGCAGATAATTTACAGGGTAAAATTATGTGCTTCAAAGCCTGATTCTCAGCTGCAGTGACACATATAAGTAACAGATGTATTATGAGCTATTCGGAGAAAAAGAAAATGTTGAAGATCTACCAAAAAATTGCAAATTTTTATATAACATTTTTTTACTCAATTGATTAACAAGGATGGACTTTCTAAGAATAAAATGCCAAATTACATGGCAAAAATTGAGTAGAAAAACACTGATACATCTGAGTGTATAAAGATTTTAAATTTCATTTATCAAAAAAACAGCATAGACTAGGCATGGTGGCTCATGGCTGTAATCCCAGCATTTTGGGAGGCCAAGATAGGAGGATTGCTTGAGGCCAGGAGTTTGAGACCAGCTTGGGCAACATAGTAAGACTTTGTCTTTAAAAAAACAAAAAATTTAGCTGAGTGTGGTGGCACACACTTATAGTTGCAGCTACTCTGGAGACTGAGGTGGGAGGATAGCTTGAGCCCAGGAGTTCAAGGCTGCAGTGAGCTATGATTGCGCCACTGCACTCCAGCCTGAGTGACAGTGCAAGACTTTGTCTCTAAAACAAAACAAAACAAAACAGTTTTAAGTGGGAATGGTTTCAATTTTTCCCCATTTGGTATGATATTGGCTGTGGGTTTATCGTATATGGCCTTGATAATTTTATGTCTTGTCTAGGCCTATTTTGCTAAGAGTTTTTATAATAAAGGTGTGCAGGACTTTGTCAAATGCTTTTCTGCTTCTATTGAGAGAATCATATGGTCTTTGTTCTTGCTTTTATTTATGAGGTGAATTGCATTTATAGATTTGCGTATGTTGAACCAGCCTTGCATCTCCGGCATAAAGCCCACCTGGTCATGGTGAATTATTTTTTTGATATGCTGTTGGATTCGATTTGCTAAAATTTTGTTAAGGATTTTTGCATCTATATTCATGAGAGTTATTGGTCTATAGCTTTGTTTTTTTGTTGTGTCTTTTCCTGGCTTTGGTGATACTGGCTTCATAGAATGAGTTACAGAGAACACCATGTTTCTAAATGTTCTGGAATAATTTCTGCAGTATAAGCTCTTCTTTGTATGTTTGCTAAAACTCAGAAGTGTAGCCATCTGGCACAGGACCAGACAAGATTGCCCACTATCTCCACTTCTATTCAACATAGCACTGGAAGTCCTTGCTAGAGCAATTAGACAAGAGGGGGAAATTAAGGGCATCCAAATGGGGGCAGAAGAGATCAAACTCTTACTCTTTGCTGATGATATAATACTATATCTAGAAAACCCCAAGAATTCAACCAAGAGACTCCTGGAATTGATAAATGAATTCAGTAAAGTCTCAGGATACAAAATCAATACACACAAATCAGAGGCTTTCATATATGCCAATAACGGTCAAGCCAAAATTCAAATAAAAAGTGCAGTACCTTTTACAATAGCCTCAAAGAAAATTAAATATCTACAAATACATTTAACAAAAGAGGTGAGAGACATATACAGGGAGAACTACAAAACACTAAAAAAAGAAATTATAGAAGATGTAAACAGATGGAAAAATCTACCTTGCTCGTGGATTAGAATCAACATTGTTAAAAATGTCCATACTACCCAAAGTGATCTATAGAATTAATGCAATCCCTATCAAAGTACTATCATCATTCTTTACAGATCTAGAAAAAATAATTCTACGCTTTGTATGGAACCACAGAAGACCTCATATAGCCAAAGCACTATTAAGCAAAAAGAACAAACTGGGAGTTATCAGTCTACCAGACTTCAAGCTGTATTACAAGGCTACAGTAACTAAAACAGTATGGTATTGGCACAAGAACAGAGATATAGACCTTTGGAACAGGACTGAGAATCCAGAGATGAAACCATCCACATATTGTCATCTAATCTTTGACAAAGCAGACAAAAACATACACTGGGGAAAAGAATGTCTTTTCAATAAATGCACCATTTATTGAATGTCAATTCAATAAATGGTGCTGGGAAAACTGGATAACTACATGCAGAAGATTGAAACTGGATCCCCATCTCTCACCTCTCACAAAAATCAGTTCATGATGAACTTAAACCTAAGGCATGAAACCTTAAGAATCCTAGAAGAAAATGTAGAGACTCTTTCAGACATCGGCCTAGGCAAAGAATTTATGATGAAGACCCCCAAAGCACTCACAGCAACAATAAAAATAAATAAATGGGACCTGATCAAACTAAAAAGCTTCTGCATAGCCAAGGAAACTCTCATTAGAGCGAATAGACAGCCTAAAGAATGGGAGAAAATATTTGCTCTCTACACATCCAATAAAGGGCTGATAACAAGAATCTATCTAGAACTCAAAAAAATAAACAAGAAAAAATCAAACAACCCCATTAGTAAATGGACAAAGGACATGAATAGAAACTTTTCAAAAGAAGACAGAATAATGGCCAGCAAACATATAAAAAAATGCTCAACATCTCTAATCACTAGGGTAATGCAAATCAAAACCACAGTGAGATATCACCTAACCCCAGTGAGACTGGCCTTTATCGAAAAATCCTCAAGCAACAAATGCTGGCGAGGATGTGGAGAGATAGGAACACTGTTACCCTGCTGGTGGGACTACGAATTAGTGCACCTTCTGTAGAAAGTAATTTGGAGATACCTCAAAGAGCTAAAAATAGAAATACCATTTGATCCAGCAATCCCACTACTAGGCATCTACCCAAAGGAACAAAAGTCATTCTATAATAAAGACATCTGCACTCAAATGTTTATGGCAGCACAATTCACTATTGCAAGGATGTGGAAACAACCCAAGTGCCCGTCAATCCATGAGTGGATTAATAAAGTACAGTATATGTATACAATGGAATACTACTCAATTACAAAAAACAGTGATGATCTAGCACCTCTTATATTTTCCTGGATAGACCTTGAGCCCATCTTCTGAAATGAGGTATCACAAGAATGGAAGAATAGGCACCGCATGTACTCGCCATCAAACTGGCACTGACTGATCAACACCAAGGTGCTCACACAGCAGTAATATTCTTTGGGGGTTGAGGGGTTGGGAGTGGGTAAACTCACAACTAATGGACGCAGTGAGCATTGTAGGGGAGGAAGAGCATGCCTCAAATCATGGTTTGGGTGTGGCAAAGTCATAACGTGTAACCAAAATGTTTGTACCCCCATAATATCCTAAAAGAAAAAAAAAGAAAACAAAACACACAAAAAACCCCAGCATAAACAAAATTTAGAGGTAAACAAACATAAAATCAAGGTTAAATGGGAAAAAAAATTGACTAGACAATTCATAGAAGACGATGACTAAGAAATGCTTTTAACACTGAGCATGTAAATGAAAACAAGATGCAACTTAATATTTTACTAGGTTAGCAAATTTCTTGTTTTTAATAAGAATATTTAGTGCTGCAGAAGCTACAGGTGACACAGCACCCTGTAGACTCCTAAAGAAATCAATAAACTCAGTCGTGAGCTGCGTAACCTTGGATGAGCTGTTAAATTCTTCTGAGCCTCGGTTTTCTCACCTATGCCACGTAGTACCCATCTCATAGACATGTTGGAATTATTTAGGGTGATATTTGTAAAAGGCAGAGTACAGTATGTGACATTTTCTAAGGCAGGTATTATCACTGGTATTTCTGAGAAGCAGTGTGACAGGATGTAGAAGGGGCCTCCTCAGACTCTAGGCATCACTGCTTTCACATTTAACTTTACAAATACATTTGAGGGTGGGATGATAATTTTCATGCAAATTTTCTAGCCCTAGTAACAATTCAACTAGAACATTTTAGTTTTAAGAAAACGAGCTATTTATACAATAAGCTAAAGAAAGAAAATCTTCCTAGGTGAAGCCTTTACGGTAATACTACATGTGCTCTCAAGATGTTTGTAATGCCTGCTGCACGGAAATCCCACTTCGGGTCACTAGCAATCTCGTGGATACTATGAGAAAGATAACGAAAGTACTCAGAAATTGTTATCATTCTGCTTTAAGTTTCCTGAAGTGTAACAGCTGGGAATCTCTTAGCAACCACAATGTGGAAGTATGTCTGTATACTCTTATCTATTCATTTTATCTTTAACTGATCAGTAACAAAACCATGTGCTATACTCAATAAAGAGTCAACTATATTTGAAGTCAACAGATCAATGAAAATCAAGACCTTGGTTTCTTATGTCCTCGTTCACACTAGGGAGCACTTGATCAATGACTTTAACTTTAAAAAGCATTAGATTTCTAGGCTTAATCAGTGCCTTTTATATTTGAGATCAATTGGGCAAGAAATATGAATGAAATAAAATGCAAATGGACTTGTCTTAATTACAGACACTGGGATTAGGAGATAGTGTATCAGAATAATTGGGCTGCTCTCAGAGAAAAATATTTCCCACGGCTCTTGCTATAGAACTACTAGACGTCACAGTGACTATCAAAGAGTAGGCTACCACAAGTAGAAGTTGAACCAACAAGTAGATGAATGGTTAAGTAGCAACTGGGGAGTCATTGTCTTCCTGCGATGAATTTCGTGGCTATGGGAGTACCAGCAAGGAGGGCTGATGGGCATCCTGAGTTGCCTGCTTGGCAAGAGCTATGAAACATAGTCACATACACTAACTATCTCCTATATGGTAGCTGAAATAGGGAGGAAGGGGAGACGGAAGTACAGGAAACAGAAGAACCGTTTATGTATTTGTCCCACAGTAAATGCCTTGTGTGTATTTTCTCATCAGTTAATGCTTAAAACATAAAAATAAAGAAATCAATGTTCATGGAGGTTGAGAAAATTCAAATCACACAGGTAGTAAGTGGCAGAACTTGTATTCAAACTCTGAACTGTCTGACTCCTAAGCTCATGATCTGAAAACTCTTGACCTTTCCACTATAGAACATGAAAAACATAAAGAAAGGAAAAAAAAAAAAAAAAAAGGAGGAGAAGCTAGGGGAGGAGAAAGTGGAGGAAAAAGACCATAATGTCAGAGAAATAATCTATACTACATGGTTACAAGTTTGCTGGGTATTAATAATCATTTAACATACAGTTTCTATGCGAAAATAAATTGGGTCCAAATAATGACTTACCACAGAACTTTAGGAACCCAAGAAATTAAGCTGGGAATTTTATAGGTACATAATACTTTGGATATTTTAAAGTACTCCTATATCTATTATATCACTTAAAAAGTATCTTATTAATGCTCCAAGAAAATTAAATAATACCCATCTGAAAAAGAAAAAGATCCCTCATGAAATTCAAGAAAACTTCATTAACCTGAATATTTTAGAACTTTGTGTGTATTGGAGAAAGTTGCAGTTAATTAAAATTGCTTAATAATTCAAGCTTTATCAAAGATCATGTCTTTTTTTAACCCTTGGTGTTTTATTAATGTTTTCAAAACACTCACCCTAAGAAATTTGTCTATTCACCTGCCTTAAATTATACAGTATGTACAGTTCTAATCTTTAATGGCTTGGGATCATATAGCAGTACCTGAATGAAAGTCATCACTGTGAATATCTGATGTACAGGATAAGAAATGTTATTAATAGTTGCATATATATTTAAAAAATAAAAAAAAATAAGCTAAAGTCTAGAAGTCAGATTTTTTAAAGCTAAACACCTGATATATTAGTTTCTTTTATTTACAAACAAAGCGTACTGAACAAGAACATATATTAAAGTTAAGTAAGGGCTTTGGGGATGTTTTAAAGTTATTATTAACTTTATATTTCTATACTTTTCTGAATCTCAAAAAAAGTTTCAATCTGAAAAAAGGATTTCTAAATACTTTCATTATCTTTCTCATGGTATCCATGTGATTGCTAGTGACCTAAAGTGGGATTTCTGTGCAGCAAAAGATCACAATTTTCAAGTGACTTTTTATGTGCTAACTATAGCCATGTGCTGCATGATGATGTCCCATAACATTATAATACTGCATTTTCACTGTACCTTTTCTATGTTTAGATATGTTATATACACAAATACCACTGTGTTACAATTGCCTACAGTATTCAGTACAATAACATGCTGTACAGGTTTGTAGCCTAGGAGCAATAGGCTGTACCATGTAGCCTAGTTGTGTAGTAGGCTACAAAATCTCCTAAGGACACATTTTTTAGAATATATTCTCATCATTAAGGCAATGCATGACTGACTTTTAAGGTTATTTATTTGTGCAAAGAGTTCAAAAAGGTACTCTGCTTTCTATAGACTGATTTCACATGGATGGTTTCTAAATTCAAATCTGAATAACAATTGAAGGTATAACTAATGATCATTTTATTCTAAGAAGTCAAATATTATATCTTAATATGTATTATGTGGTTTAAAATATACATATATCAAATATTGATTTTCTAAAAATCTCAGTTTTTTAAGGAAATATTGTAAATATTAACTATTTTCTAAGAACACAGTGGGGATTTCAGGCCTTAGGTCAGGAAACAGTATTGTATCTTTTTTCTCTAACAATGGAATAGAAGCCACACAGTTTTGTTGTATAATTATTCACTTAGGCATACATAAAGCAAAATATTCTTATTAGATTTCACTGGGATATAAACTGGCCTGAATTAGTGAAAGTCATATATTATAGAATATTTTGAAAGATTCACTGTTTTATTATTTTCATGTAAAATAGTAACTCTACTTAACTGTCCACAAAAGGTTGTCAAGCAGATACACAACTAAGGCTCCTTTAATGAATAAATAAGCCCTTTTTGGTAAATGTGATATCTGAAACCATAATGAATATCCATAGAAATCTGATGGTTCTTAGGGCTAGTTTATAATAGTTAAGAGCCACTAAGTGATTCAGTCTTTTGAGATCATATTCATCTTAACCAGTGAGTTTTTAACCAGATGATACATAGCTAGAATGCTAATGAATATGTAACCTCTCTTTTTTTTCAGCTGGAGGTAAGTATGTGGTTTTGTAGTATTCAATGTACCTTCTGCATGTTCTCTACTGCCTTCTCAGAGATCAGCAGGGAAAAGAGAAATTGACTCTTTCTTATAAGGGAGCCCTGCAGTATTTCTTCCTTTTTGGTTATGAAACAGAAATGGAGGCATGACCTGTGCTATTTCTGTTCACTCTGGTCTTAACATGAGAAAATGCTGTCTACATTCAACACATATATTTTGGGAAGTTCAGTGCTTTTTACTGACTCATACTGTTGTCAATCTTTTTCTTTCTTTAAAGCTCAATTTACTTACGTAGGGTGTAGTCAATTCCGCACTCCCCATTTATTACCTTGTCAATTTTATCTAGAGGCTTTGCTCAGACAACACCCCTTCTAGTTGTACCAAACCCAGACAGGACACACAGAAAAAAGCAAGAAGGTTTAGAGCTCAAATCCTAGATCCCAGGTGGCAGTGTGACATCACAGAAAAATTTCATCATGTTCATTTATAATTTCCAAATGTGGCATATAGAAACCTATGATTCTACTGCTATTATAAAATTCTTATCCTTACACAGGGTTACTATTCACCTACTAAAATATGTTTTTTTTTAGTTGTATCAACACATGAAAATAACACTCTAATCAGAGATAACCTTTCCACTTTGCTTGATTCTACTTCATGTGTATTTTTCTCCCCCTTTGGAAAATCTAAAAGCAAAGCCTGTATAAATAATATCAACTCTTTATCAAAAAGCTGTCACTTTAAAGGAAGAAAATCTTTCTACATATTCTTAAATTAGCATGAAGTGTATTTAGACATCTAGAAAATATAGTTAGGAAAGGAGCAAATCAAAAACAGCATTAACTTAATTTTCTCTTCTTTGGTTAGCTTTGCCTGCTCTTACATGTCACGTATGTAAAGCTCAATTTGGAAATCTGGCCTTTGAAATATTCTTCCCTAATGGAATGTAAAAAAAATGGAACAAACGATGACTACTCTTACTGCACAAACCAATGTATTAGCATGTATGTAGTAGTGCTAGAAAACAGCAAAGGCAATAACCATATTTCACACAGTAAGCAGTTCTTTTAGTGCAGCTGCAGTACTTACAATTAGCCTATTTCATAATCGTTTGCCATAAAGGAATTCTGACTCTAAAATGACAGCCCTTTTGACGGAAATGCTAATATTTGAAATTTTAGCAAGGAATGATGCAGGAAGAAGCATAATGCTTTTTTGTGTTTATCAGATTTTCCTTTATTTCAATGTGTCCAAGAGTACTCTAATTCAGCTGAATTTCTAGGAGAAGACGAAAAATAATTCTTCAAAAATTTATGAATAATGATTCCATTAAGCCTGCAGCTAACTGAGAAAATTACCAATATGTATTCATTGGAAAAAAGAGGACTTGGAGATGACCAATTCATTTTGGCAAGTAGCTTACCAAAGCTATAACCAAGCATGACTGTTTTATTAAATCAGAACTTTTATCACAACATATAAAAGTAATTCAAAGTTCCTATAACCTTCTGCTAGAAACCTATCTAGTACGCTGAATGTAGTCCCCTAAATGGTCATAATGGCACCCATATCTATTTCACTTTCTTCCCAGAAATTGCCCATTATCCTTCACTGAAACAGATCTATTAATACACCTTTACATACTAAGAAACTCCCCAAAGACCTCTTAACAGCATGAGACACCACCCAAATCCAAGAAAAATGCCAGCAAAGACATATTTATTTCTAACAGCTTGATAACAAGGGGAAAAAAGCGTTCCCAACCTTCTCTACTCACCCAGCAGTTTTGCGATGATATAAAGGGCTTGCCCCCAAAGAAATAGTTTTCCATCACGGCCACAGTTGCTAGGAAATCTCTTTTGACTACCAGGGTTCTTTTTTTCATATTCTACAAAGTCAGCTGGCACATAATAGTACTTTGGTATGACAGGATATCCTGTGGAGTTTAAAAATAAGTATTTAAAATGTAACAAATCAATGTCCTCCCCGAAATTTCCCTTCAAGAAACTATAATGATTAGAAAGCAGGGAGAAATGTTGTACAGGAGGTAACAGATTTGATAAGCTATAGAAAAGCGGATATTCTGGTTCCTTTCAGATATTGCCAGTGAAAAACATAGAGAAAAGCTTGACTTGAAAACACCAATTCGACAGCATATTGTTATGCTTTAGCCAACAATGTCTACATAATCTCCTTTAACATTTAATTTTTAATACCTTTAAATGAATCAACAAATATACAGTATGCAAACATTTAGAGCCATAGAGGAAGCTATTTTTAATAGGATTAGTCTGTAGAAGCTCCACAAATGAGATACTGAGTAATCTTAAATGAAGAATTATAACCCTGAGTCATTGCTAAGAACAAAGAAATCCCCATTTAAGCATTAAGCCCATTATCTACCATTTAATATCACTGAAGAGAAAAAGCCATCTTCCCCTGTGACCAACCCATTTAAAAATATTCCTTGGTAAAAAATAAAATCATTATTTATAGAGTAGGATCTTTGTAGATGATATGAAGGGAGAAAAATCAGCATTCTGAGTAGGGTGCTACAGAAGACTTTTTGCAATATTAGTCCACAGTAAACCTAATTTTCCTAATAAAATTGTAAAGATTTCCCTAAAATTTTGCTTCTTTATGTATCGACCAATAGTGGTAATTGTGTTTAAAACTAGTAAAAAGGTCTATGATATACAGAGACTACTTTGAACATCACTCTCTGAACACGATGAAGCCTGCAGTGAGGTACCTTAAACTCCTACCTCAATACATCAGTGATCTACCACCAAATACTAAAAATTTGATTCAAGGGATTTCAAATATTATATGCATCACAAAATTTATAACATTATATCTCATACTGGACAGTGACTATTTGTAGCTTAAAGATAAAAATAACTGCTTTTAAACATTAATATTTATTTGAAATTCAATGTTAATCTATAAACATTTCACAACTTTTAACATTACAAGCATTTGAAAGGGTGAGCACACAATATAAAGTATTTACTCTGAGATATTTGTGGAAAACCCCAAAGAACATCACAAACAAAATGTAAGATAGGAATAAGGGCCCAGCGCTGTGATTGCCAGTTTGTGTACCACATCTATAAGGTCATTCTTTTTTTTTTTTTTTTAACTAATACACCATAATTTTCATTCCATATAAATATATTTTCAAAGCTGTTCACTCATGAGAATATATTCTTATTCTGTTAACACTTTCAAACCCCAGAGAAATCTAGAACATCTCCTACGGAATTCCTTTGACAATTAGTTTTACACTTATACAGAAAAGTCAGTTATGTTTCTTTTATGGTCCCTGCTCGTGTTTGGTTAAAACCAATAAACCCTTACTCATAAGACTGGGTCTTCCAACCATTTATAAAATATTAAATCGATCCTCAAAGGATGACATTTTAGCACTGTGGCACACATTCAAAATATAATGCTAAATGCCCTAGAAGCAACTCTGAAGAGAAGGCCAGAATGTTCCTGGCAATGCTGGCACCCTTAGATAAGGACGGAACCTGTCCAGGTAGCCCTCTGCAGGGGCAGCACTCACCTCATTACAGCATTTTTGGTGACCTGAATAAAAAAGTCACTTTATATTATTGTCACACTATACAGAGTAAAGGAATTATATAATAGATGAACAAACTCTGCCCACCTGACAAACTACTTTGGAATTACTATAGCTATGACCACCTAAATTCATCTCCATCCTTGTCCTGCTTAATGAACTTCTTTTATAAAAACAGACTTACTATAATGAATTAATAGAGGTTATTCTTTCTAATTTCATTTGAGGCCTCATTCATTTTTTCAATTTCATATAAATTGTGTTTTATAAAGAACTCATATATTTCAAAAGAATGTTAAGAAAATGTTGGTAGGAAGAATTTATTGAAAAAGCAACTATACCTTCTGTGGTCTGATGCAGTACTGGAGTCAAAAGGTCCTGATACTCCTTCACTTGTCTGGGATTGCCTCTAAAAACTCCTAAAATGTAAAATATAAAATCCAGAGCTCAACAAGCAGCTCAAAAACTTTATCTTAGAAAAATTTATTTGCCCAATTATAACTATTTTGGTAATTTTCTGTGCAAATGATAAAAATAAAATTGAAAAAGTCACATAAATGTGTGTGATATTTTCTCAAGAAATTGATTTTAGAAAGTCATGTTAGCATTCACAATCAAAAGCTGAATTTTAATTGAAATTTATTCTTAAGTATAAATATTATATATATTCACAATGTCACAGATTATAGTATTCATGATTCCTATTAATAAAATTTTTTTCTTTGTAAATATGCATAATATATTGGTACCATTTTTTAAATTTGAAAAATTTAAAAGTATTTTTTAATTCTTAAAATGATTAAACATTCACTTAGAAAGCAAAAGAATACAGCATTTTGAAATGCAGAGCAGTTAACATCACTGAAGTACAGACTATTTTGTTAGCTGAAAGGAGTCATATTTCATTTCTGTTCTTTAAACTACTTATATCCTATAGTTTAAGTTTAAATTTCAGGAAAAAGCTCACTTACCATCAATCATCATGTAAAGGAAAAATATGGGAAATTCACATTCAATGCCATCAAATAGCTAAAACAAAAAATAAGACATTAAATTTTAAACTAACAATTAAATTAGAACAACTATAGTTAGACTATATGTAAAAGATTTATTTGTAGTAGTAACTTAAAGCTGGACTGATTTTATAAATAGTTTCATTGTTCTTTTTAAAAAAATTTCTCAGGATTCTTATTACTCAAAAGCTCATTCATTCAATCCATCAAACAGCAGTCATTCAATAAATATTTACTGAATACTTTAATGCCTGTCACCAACAAGACAGAGCGCTGTGAGGACAAAAGATAGAGAACTTCCCTCAGGGGCTTATACAGCCTAGTGGGGAGGCTGGCACGTAAATGAACAACCGTGGTGCAGGACAAAATGTCTACACATGGCATAGCAGTGACATAAGGAATCGAACACCTGAGTCTGCCTCGGGTCAGGGAAGAGTTTATAGGAAAGGAGATGTGTTAGCTAATGCCTGGTGAACTTCACGGGGAAGATAAGCTAAGGGAACTCGAGGCAGGGGAAACAACAGTACAAATCATAGATGCACAGAAGCATAAGGTATGCTAAAGAAACTACCGGCAATTCAGTACTTCTGCAACAAGCAAGTAAGAAGTAGTGAAAACTGAAGCCCAAGAGATGGGCCAGGCCGGCCAGATCAGGAAGGGCCTGGGAGGTCATGCTAAGAGACTGGACTTTGATCCAGAAATAACAGGGAACCACTCGTAAATACTAAGCAGGATCAGATTTACCCATTTTATTTCCTTGCTAGACTGGGCAGTTGATAATACTGAAGAGAGCTGAAGGGCAAGAAATAAGACCAGCTGGAAGGCTGCTGGAGTAATCCAAAGAAAAGATGACAGCCTAAACTAGGGTTTCTCAATTTTAGTACTACTGACATTTGGGGCCAAATAATTCTTTGTTCTTGGACTATCCTGTGCAGTGTAGGATGTTGAGTAGCATCCCTGGCTCTCTACCTTCCAGATGCCAGTAGCACCCACTAAGCTGTGACAACCCAAAATGTATGCAGACTTTGTCAAATGTCCCTGGGGGCAGGAGAGGAGAGAGCAGAATCACCCCAGGTCACATACCATTAGCCTAAACCAAGGAGTCATAGAGAGGAAGGGACAGAATTTTAAGATCTTAAGGAGACTAAATCTGCCAGCCTTGGTGACTAACAAAGGTGGGTAAGTGGGAAGGAAGAGCCTAGAATGACTCTCAGGGTTGGGGCTTAGACAGAGGAGTGGGAATGGAATGTAGGCAGACTATGAGACATCTAAGCGAGGATGTCCGAAAGGCAGCTGCATACATGGGCAGGGCACTCAGGGAGAGAGGCATGAGTTAGGGACAGAGATGTGGGGTTGACAGCTAGGAGAGCATGGGTGTGATGAAAAGAGAACAGGGGCCGGGCGCGGTGGCTCACGCCTGTAATCCTAGCACTCTGGGAGGCCGAGGCAGGCGGATCGTACTGAGCTCAGGAGTTCGAGACCAACCTGAGCAAGAGTGAGACCCCGTCTCTACCAAAAATAGAAAGAAATTAATTGGACAGCTAAAAATATATATAGAGAAAATTAGCTGGGCATAGGTGGCGCATGCCTGTAGTCCCAGCTACTCGGGAGGCTGAGACAGTAGGATTGCTCGAGCCCAGGAGTTTGAGGTTGCTGTGAGCTAAGCTGACGCCACGGCACTCGCCCCAGGCAAGAGAATGAGACTCTGTCTCAAAAAAAAAAAAAAAAAAAAAAAAAAGAAAAGAGAACAGGGCTGGGGATGGACCCCAGGAGAAGAGCAAAGTTTAAGAGGAGGCAGAAAAAAAGGAATCTGCAAAAGAGACTAAGAAGGATAATGAGAGAAGAAAGTAAAGAACTGGGAAGAGAATGGGTTCACAGCAAAGGGAGAATGTTCTGAGACAGAGGACTCGGCTAAGATGTTCAAATACCAAGAAGAACTTCTGTGAAATAAGGTCAGAAAAGCATCCACTATGACCCAGTGACCTAAACTGACGGAAGCCAGCACAGCTACTGGGGAGAGCTGGGAAGAAGAGCCAGATTACAAGGGAAAGTGAGTGGAGGCGAATGAGGAGAGACGCCAAGTACAGACCGTACTTTTCAGGTGTGGCTACAAAGAGAAAGAAGATGGGAAGAGGATAAGGATATGGGTTGAGGGAGGGCTTTTGTTTGTTATTTTCCTAATGATAAACATCAATGTGTTTAAACTGAGGATAGGATGTTGCTTGCAGAGGCCAGGCAGACGTGGGGAAGATGAGGAGACAAAAGAAAGAAATGGACATCCTTCTACCAGAGAAGAAAAGAAAGTCTCAGCAAGAGTCCCAAGAAAGTAAGAGAACAAGATGGAGTGCACATATGACAGGTTGGCCTGGAGAGAACAGACGGCATCCTCCGTAAGACGACAGAGGTGGAGGCAAGCGCGGATGAAGAAATGATGTCGTGGAGGAGGCCATACGGAAACAAAGGGCTATCAAGTAGGAAATAAAAAGTCAAGTCTGGGAACTTGAATACAAATGGGAAAAAGCTGGAAAAGCCTTCAAGGAGAGTTCCTGGCAGGGTCACATAGCAGGACTGACAAGAAATGAAGGCAGTGAGGAGGACCGAACAAAGACAGATGTCCTGAATTTGGGCTGGCACCTATCCATGGTGTTTGTGGCTTTCCTTGGTGGTACTCAGCGGCAGGTGCAAAAGTAGAGAAAGTTTGCTGGACTGATCCAAAGTTGGAGGTCCGCGATGTGGCAGTTGCAGGTAGTTCAATTCCAATGTAAGTGCTACAAATTGGCTCAGGAAATGTATTAAATAGAAAAGAAACATTTGAATGCATTTAAGAGATAAACGGATCTTCTGGCCCATCCTAATAGATTGTAACACTACTAATACTGCTGTAAAATTTCAAAAATGCATACAATAAAATGGTTCCTAATGCTCACAAAGTGATAGTCAACTGTGAAATTAAATAAAATGAAAAACACCTTGATTAGTTTTCCTGCAAATGTGTATAATGAATTTTAAAAGAGTAGTATGTTAATTGCCAAACATATTGAAGTGTATATTGCTGCCTATACATTTTCTACTTACAGATTTATGGGGACCTTATCTATCGTCAGTGAGTGAGTCAAAGTTATACCCATGTTTACAAAAATAATTTTAACCTACCCCACTAAAGCAAAGTGTTCAGCAATGTGCATGAAATGCTTACTTTTTGGGGTGTTATAGTTTTTTAGATAGCTTAAAAGTACTAATATAAACCTGGATATAGTGGTATGTGTGGATGCTTTCAAAATATAAAATATTTTAAAGCTAAATATTTAGAGGACTGTATTTCAAAGGGAAGTGTGCAAATGAAATAGATAAAGGAAGAGGGGAAGGAGTATTAGTTTTAATAAGAGCATTTGCTTAACAGATTGAAAGCCAGATCACAAATAGATATTTGATATTACATAAGACAAACAGTATGGAGCAGGCAGGCAAAGTCCTCAAAACGCAACAGAAAAATTATTCACCCAATGAGTCAACATGGCCCAATATGAGTAAATACCTCACTGGTAGTAAGAGCTAACACTTTTCGAGCATTTATTATTTGCCAAGCACTTTTCTAAGCTCTTACACATATATATTAAGTCATTTAATCCACATATAAGAACCTCATGATATAGGTACTATTATAATCAATGAAGAATTATTAAACACAGAGAGGTTAATTAACTTGTCCAAGGCCACACAGCGGGTAAGTGGCAGAGTCAGAATTCAAACCCAAGTGTCAGCCTCCTGAATCTCTGCTTCTGAACATTCTGATACACTACAAGCATGGGGTGTTTCTTGATACCTTAATTTCAGCTGGTTTGTAGTAGCGTCTACTGGGATCTTCCAATGATGTTCTATACCCATCTCTCAAGAAACGCTTAAATCCATATTTTCCTTTTAATTTTCTAACCACTTTATCAAGTGTCTGGCTAAACAGAACTTCATCATCCAGGGCAAATGCAGGATAACTGATGCAGGGAAGGAGGGCAGCGTCTGTGTTCTGGAGTCAATAAGAAAAAGAGATTGCAAGTATCTGCAATGACATGATCAGCACAGCCCAAGGAGAATGATGGAGATAAGAAGACAGTGGGGTTATCCAACAGACAGTGAGCTTGCCCTGCTCCCAGGGACAGACTGACGTTTCTATGGTGTGCTTCGGTGAACCATACGGAGCAGACGAAACTTTATTAAGAAAGAATATGTACAAGGTTCAACACTGGGCTCAAACTTTACAACATTGACCGAGCGTGGTGGCTCATGCCTGTAATCCTAGCACTCTGGGAGGCCAAGGAGGGAGGATAACTTGAGGTCAGGAGTTCGAGACCCCGTCTCTACTGAAAATAGAAAGAAATTAGCTGGACAACTGAAAATATATAGAAAAAATTAGCTGGGCATGGTGGCACATGCCTGTAGTCTCAGCTACTTGGGAGGCTGAGGCAGAAGGATTGCTCAAGCCCAGGAGTTTGAGGTTGCTGTGAGCTAGGCTGACGCCACCGCACTCTAGCCTGGGCAACAGAGTGAGACGCTGTCTCAAAAACAAAAAAAAATCAAAACAACTTTAAAATATTAATTAAAACAATATGCAAAAATGTAATACTAATTGTCATCATAACTTAATCTGTCACAACAATTTGCTTATAATAGTGAAAAAGAGAAAACAATCTTAATGACCAAAATGATTAGTTCAGTAAATGAGCAGCCATTAAAATTTTTATTGTAGAAATGTTTATGGATACAAAAACGTGTCCATTCATAGAACTACGCTATCAATCATTATGAACAATATGGTTTTAGCTTTGTAAAATAAAAATATATGTGCATAAAAATATGTGGAAAAATGTATATTCAAATGTTTTCACTCTAAGATTATATCAGAATGGTGGAATGATTGGATATTATATTATTATTATTTGCTTATTTTTGGATTTTGTTTTTATCATAATCTTATATTACTTATATAAAACAGTTATTTTTAAATAATGAAATTATTCCATTTTGGGTGTTTTCTAAAAAGAGAACCACAAATAGTCCCTAGAAAAATCTGCAATCAGGTACTATAAGCAACCAAAGTTCATCAAAGAAAAAAAGTGGATTGAATAAAAGAAAAGAAACAAAGAATAGAAGACAATTTAAAGAAATATAAATTGTGAAAAATATTTTTCTAATATTCCATGATGAAATATGATTCATTTTTGGCATAATGTTGCTATCCATCCAAAAGAAGAATAATGTCTATTTTTCTATTGTCCTACAAAAGACTCAAAAGACAAAGCAGCTTTTTCCACAACTCTGCTCACTTCCCAAACCTCTACAGGCCAGAGGAGGGAGGCATTAATACCTATCTATCGTGTCTTTTCTCTTCTGGATGACCTCTAACATTTGAGAGCACTTTCTTGGAAAAGAAGTGAAAACTACACAAAAATAATAAATGGCAGTTCATATTAATTTATCATAAATATGTCTCACATGCGATCTTGATTCTCTGGGTAACAGGGAGCACAAAGTTTGCCTGTTGCGGTTGTGAGCGTCGAGATCCACAAATATAACTGACCAAGAACAGCCCTGGAAAGAGAAAAAGTAAAACATTTCCTAAATTAAGAAAAAAAGGGCTTGTAGAACATTTGGCACTTGGACTGTGACAGACTTCACAAAAAAACCTGACTGCATTTGAGTATGGGATTACAGAAGATTTTAATTTTCTTTTTATACTTTCAATATTTCTCAAATTTCTTTCGATAAACATCAATTTTATAATCATTAAAATTAATGTTATTTTTACGTTTTCCTATTTTCCTTGATTTTCTAATAAATCAAAAGGTATTGATTACAACATAATCAATTAATGACATTTATTTTAATGAAACACAAATACTTTAGCTAATATGACAAGGAATAAAGAACTAATTTGGATTCATAAAATCTGATTTGTACATTCCTCATAAAGAATGTTGATTATATGATCAAACTAAACAAATTTAGATATGAGAAACGAAGAGAACTTTTATCCGAGGAATGCAAGTCCTTTTAATTATCAGGCCTAGAGAGACATTAAAATGAGACAGCAATCATGTCCTACTCTCCCCTTTGAGCTGTGTATTCATCTCTTGAAACTGCTTGATATTGCCACGAATAGCTATAAATTAACCTAAAAATGCCACACCAGACACTATAACCCACACTGTGTAGCTTAACAATGTATATAGCCAATCACTAATCAATGTTATTTCCTGACAAACAAATTTTATCAGCCCACTCCCTGTCT
This sequence comes from Indri indri, assembly GCA_004363605.1. Classification (NCBI taxonomy): domain Eukaryota; kingdom Metazoa; phylum Chordata; class Mammalia; order Primates; family Indriidae; genus Indri; species Indri indri. The sequence continues at coordinate 27,617 of RJWJ010005997.1, forward strand.
CCCTTTATTGCCTTGAAAAATTCATTGTAACTGCTGCTAATTAGAGTGTATACTCAGGGCAACTTGAGTCTATGCTCCCATGTTGCAATCCTCTAGCTTGGCCCAAATAAACTCTCTACTTATATTAATTTTGCTTCAGTTTCTTCCATTGACAGATGCAATCTAGAAGTAAGGATATAAAAAAATACTTCATTAAAACATGAAGATAAGAGAATCTGAAATAACAATAATGCTAATATTCACTGTGTCAGGCCCTGTGCCTTATGTTTCACGTGGATTGTCTCATGTAATCCCCATATGTAGATATTATTATCCCCATTTTGCTGAAAAGGACATTAAGCCTTAGTTTAACAGAGCAAGTGTTCAAAAATCAAGTCTGGCACAGAAGCCCATGGTTTAAACAGTAGGTCATAAAATTTCCCGCACTAAAAAAAAAAAAAAAAAACAACTTTCAAGTAAGAACAAAAAATTTGAATGAAAACACAGATATAATAGAAAATGTCAGCTGGTCTGCTAACCAGGTTAAAAAAAATTATCATTTAGCCATTAATGCATTCCATATTCAACAACTTACAGTTTTAAGTAAATATGGCTTTGTTCTCTTACTGGGGAGCCAAATATTTGAAAACATGTAGAATGAGATGTGAATGCAAAGACTGCTTCCAATATAAGAGAATATTCAGAACAATATGTGGGGAAAAGGAGAAGAGAATAAATTTCACATTGTTTTAATATTACTTTCTAAATCTCATCCCAATTCTCACCAACTTCACAGATGTATTAACTCTGAAACTAAACTATCTCAAGTCAATCAATCGCCCAGACTGAAACTTCAAAATCTAATAGCACCAGACCCTAGATCCAAATATCACCCTCCCCAGATGTGTGTTTTTCCTGTTAATCCATGTTCATATATGAATATAAGCCTATAAAACCGAGTGATTTCCCATTCAGAATACCATTTTTTAAAATCTTTTTTTTAAAACTCTGACAACTGAATTAATAAATGAACTGGGAATGAGTGAGGCTCTCTCTCAACCGCCAGATTAATGCTGTCCCTTCTATTATTTGAGAGTCCCAACCTCTCGTCTCTCCTCTTTCATGCAGTAGCTGCCATCGGCAAAGTACTGTGCACTCTGTTTTGAAGAAAACAAATAAGACTGAACTTGACCTGTGCTCTCCAGGAGCTGACCCAGGTGATAAGACAGCCCTGAACAAGATGATTATTTAAAAAACAAAAGAGGGCACATGGCAATACACGACTTAGTCTCATCGAAGTGAGTGGCTCAGATAGAAGGATAATAATTATAATAATTCCCAGGAAAGTTGGGGCACTTCATAGAGAAGGTGACAACCACAGCTAGGATCTGAATTTTCAAGGAAAGGGGAACAAGCAGAGTAGTTAGAACAAAATAGCAGGAAAATGATTGGGTATAATATGTTAGGAGCCTATGAATACACAAAATAATAGGAGCTGTAATTTATCTTTAGGCCAAGAATTAATAAAATTAATTGCATGCCAAACTGTCTACCTGGAATTAAATTTTCAAAAGATACAATCTAAGAAGGATAATTTATAAATAATGAAGTGAAATGGCAAATTTGGCAATTGTTTCCATTACTTGATTAATGTAAACAGCCAACTTCTCTTTTCTGGTCACAAATAAATGGTTTATTTATCTAAATTCACCAAAGTATTTATTCAAGTCTCAATTTTCCTCTGCCAGCCTCTAAGTAATATGCTCAAAGAAAAAAAATAATCTCATAATGTTACCATATTTTAACATTGAGATCAAAGTTAACTATATTGTTTGGCTGTCCTCTTACAAAAATATTCCATGCTTTAGGCATTATAGCCCAGATTTCCAGGAGGGTAAAATCACTCAAGGTCATGGGCAGCTATTCCCCATTCAGAAGTAAGTCTTTTAAAAAATTATCAAGGAGAGGCCGGGCGCGGTGGCTCACACCTGTAATCCTAGCACTCTGGGAGGCCGAGGCAGGCGGATTGTTTGAGCTCAGGAGTTCGAGACCAGCCTGAGCAAGAGCGAGACCCCGTCTCTACTAAAAATAGAAAGAAATTAATCGGACAACTAAAAATATATCGAAAAAATTAGCCGGGCATGGTGGTGCATGCCTGTAGTCCCAGCTACCCGGGAGCTGAGGCAGGAGGATCGCTTGAGCCCAGGAGTTTGAGGTTGCTGTGAGCTAGGCTGACGCCACGGCACTCTAGCCCAGGCAACAGAGCGAGACTCTGTCTCAAAAAAAAAAAAAAAAAAAAATTATCAAGGAGAGCCCACACATGGAATTAATTATCACCTACTTTAAATCATCAAACACATTAATTTTAGGCCTGCAAATTTCAAAGGAAGCTAGATGTCTGCATTGCTTTGAACACTTTGCATAACATGAGCAATCTCTCTAGTCATTACCTTTTAGATTCTGGCCTCAGCTCATTTGTCAGTATCTTGATTTCCCCAATTAAAGAAAGGAATATGAAAGGATGTTTTATAATATGACACTTCAGAGTATCTGATTAACTTTGGATATTTTATTTTCATCTTCCATTTCCTAAAATCATTACAACACTCTGCCATAATATCCTGACTCCACCTAAAGAGCGTATTTTAAGACTGACAGCTCAAACTTTACTCACCAATTGAGTGTCTATAAATCCTTTAGCTCCAGTAAATACACTAGAAAATGATTCTACCTGACTGCTGCCATGGGGACTTGAGTTCCGGTGGTGGGGAAGGGCTGCTCTCACCCATCTACCTCTCCCCTCAATCCCCATGACCAGAACACTTTTGCGATGGTCCCTAAGGCCAAAGGTACCATCTGTGACCATAAGATTGCTGGTCTCATTGGTTTCAATTCAAAGTAAAATGATTTGAAGGATTGTCTGGGCCTTTCTTTTCCCCATTAATCACTTCTCTGAACTTGAGCTAAGGGACCTGCTGCCCTCATCTAGAATGAAAATACAAAACAAGATAAAATTGGTGAGTGGATCTACTGGTCCTGATCTTTTCTATTCTTATTCTGGAAGCAAAACCACACCACAAACTCTGAGTACAAGATTTTATTCCCTAGTTCAGTTATTAGGCCAACCCTTAGCTCTGTGGCAAGCCCAGAGAACAGTATTCTTCCAGAAAGGATATTTACTGATGGGAATATCCCCCCTGCACCATGGCTGTGGTGGCAATGAATGTGTAAATAGCCAATTTTTGCTTACTGTCCCAACAGTTGTTTCCAGCAGCCCCTCTCACAATCCAGGCTTCTCTCCTGCTCACTTACTATTAAAGGAATTTCAAACTACAGGAAAAGATGAACCCGAGCATTAATTCTCAAGATCTCAGAACAGCAGAGATGAGATTCAAACCCAGGAATTACAAAATTGTTGCTTACTATACCTATGACATCTGATGAAAGTAAATTCTGATTTACATTACTATATAAATATTGTCAAATATTACTTTAATAATATTGAAATATATTTATCATGATATTTATACAGAACGTATTTGAGACCATGATGAAATATGTGATTCCCATATTGAGGATTATATATGTTTCTAAATGGGGCTCTGCCCAAATTAGCCTATATAGTAAACTGATCATTAAAGAAATTAGGCCATTTATCACATTTTATTCATAAGGTCCCCCAAAAAAATAAATTTTGAAAATAGTTTCAGAGTGAAGATTTAAACAATGTTTTTTTCTTGAATAAGGAAAGCAATTACTGAAAAAAAAAGAAGAAAGGAAGTATAGGAACACATAACAATCATAACCAAAGCTAAAAACTTTTCCACCCAATGATTGCCCAAACAAATCAACATTTGTTTTATCACATACACTAAAGCACAAAAGGAGAAAGGCAAGCCTTTCTTTCACACTACCTGTGAAGTAGATACCTCCTTCAGAAGCCCAATAATTACTAAGCAGAAAATGGCTTAAGAAAGAAGATTTTCAAAGAAAATAAACAGCTCCCAACTCTAAAGGCAGGAAGCATCCAACGGCTGAGATTTTCCACATCAATTGTTGATTTTCCAGATTCCTTATCGAGTGACTTTGGTTTAATACCTGGTTCTGCCCCTCTGCTGTGTGATATGAGAAAAGTTACCTCAACTTCTCTCATCATTCATCTTGAGAGAGGGGCTCACCCGTTTCCAAAGATCTATGACTCTTGAGTCGCCACCAACAGGAGATGCACTTTTTGAAAGCTCTAAATTAATTTAGTTAAAGACACATGGTCAAGTTTTCTAAAACACTATACCAACAGTTTTTTAGAAATAATTAAGGATACTCATATGATATGAAATCCTCCAAGTCTTCAGCAGGTTTCTTTAGGTTTTCATTTGAATAAAAACATTTCTTTATGTCAGTTCTTTTCTGAGCCACTGGCTTTTAATTAGACCCACAGCTCTTCTAAGTATACGGAGCAACATTATGAAATGATTAAACACTAAAAAGGTCACACACACTTTTAAATGTGCAACCATTTAGCAGGCGCATTAGTAATTGAACCACTGTAGAGGTGGGAATATTAACATTTTAAAAGTCAAGTTTCTGCCATTCTCCACATCAGAAAAAAAGGTGAAAGGGAATTTGTAAAACTAGGACACTGATACTATCCTGTAAAACTGGAAGATGAAGAGGCTCTACTCGCAACATGTGATATTTCTGTGGCTAAAGTAAGACATTATTTGTCTGTATTTCTATCTGAAATGATCAAGGGGTAGTCAGTACAGCAAACATTTGGTGCATAGCTACATTGGAAATAGGACCTAAACAAGGCCAAAAACTAACTATGCTTAGAGCACTTGTTCTCGTCTTTGGATGCATATTAGAATTTCTGAGGAGTTCTGAAAAAATATCAATGCCAAGGCCTCCCCTAGACTAATTAAATCAGAATCACTGGGGGTAAGCCTAGGCATCAGTATTTTCTTTTTTTAATTCTTTAAATGATTCCAGTGTGTAGTCAAGATTGAAAAACTGGCTAAGGAATAATATCGGCAATCCATTTATAACTGAGAATCAGAACGCAAGTAAAACAATTCAGTGGTTTTAGAGTTATAGTTGAGCAATCTATGAAAACTTTCTAAGAAAAGTAGAACTCTGAAAGATGAGTAGTTAGGAAAAGTACCTTACATGTAAGCGTGTGGGTATATACGTAAAGAGGGGGGGATGCACACAGCTATGTAAGACTCAGGTATTTCAAAGGACAGAATCGCAAAAAAGAGATGGTATACGCTACTGTGCATGGCCAACCTAGAGAGACCCGGCTCCATTCAGCTCACTCGTTGGTACACCATAGAAGGCAAGCTGGCAAGACCCGCATTTTCCCAGACTGATGATACACCAGCTACAGCAGCTCTGGTTTAATCCATGACTCCTCTCAGTCTCCCTGAGACACTTTCTAGAAAGCTTTCAATCCAATCTCTTCATTTCCCTTCTTTAATATTACCAGTACTTCTTAAATAATAGCAACAAGAAATAGCATTTATTAAAGGCCTAATCTTTGCCAGGCACTATGCTAACTAAGTTAACTTTTATTTGCATGAGAACTTCCTGACTTAGGTCCTATTATCATTATCTCTATTTTCAGATGAGGAAGCTGAGACTTAGATAGGTCAGTAACCAGCCAAAGTCATAGAACTGGGTGTACAGAGCATACAATGATCCTGTCTCCAACTCCTAATAAAATGCCATTCTTTAATACCATTTTATCCTCCTATCTCTCTCTCTCTCTCTCTCTCTCTCTCTCTCTCTCTGTGAGAAGAGGATAATCCAGAGTAATCCTTGGGCACCCAGAATGAGATGTTACTCTCTTCCCAATCATTTCAGTCTGTGGTCATTCCTCAAGTCCTAGACATAGCCAGAGCCCATCCTTCAGAAGAAGTTGGGGTGAGGAGAGAAGAGAGTTTGTGTATGAAGTAGCAGGGAGGGCAAGAGAGGTGGTTTTGTTAACATACTCCAACTAGAAATGCTCTTAACTTCAAGACTTCAGGTATATAGCATTATAACTGCCATAACAAAAACCATGTCACTTTTTTGTACATATGTGTAATTTTCTAAAATGTATTTTCACTGATTTAGCATTTTAATAGATTAGGGTTAATTACAATATCAGAAACTTCACTGTGCCTTGCCATCTTAAGAATCTTCACAAAAACTGCTAAAGAAAATTAGCCTACTTGTGGATCCAGTGTAGCAGCCTCCATTCCTACATTTTATTCCCTTCTATTGACAACTCAATCATGGTCACTTATTAGTTTAGTTTCTTTTGGTACAAGAACTAATTAAAGATCTTACGAGAATTTAAGACAACCTTCAGGGTTTCCTTTTTATCCCCAGAGAAAATGTGATTTTAGACATTTGATTACAGCCAGTTGAAGGTAAAGCTAGGAGCAAAACTTCTGATTTTCAGGCTGCACACATTACACAAATTCCCCTCTGCACGAGATACACGTTGTTATACATTAAATTGAAACCAACATGAGAACTGACATGGAAAATATATGGTATATAATTCCAGAAATATTTTAAAATGTGAAACTCTCTGAGAAATGAGCAATAGACTTGAAGGAAAAGTTATTGAACCAAGAAAATCAGAATTCTTTATTGAGATTTTTTTTTTTTTACAAAGTAAGCAATGGTTTTTGGTTAGAAAACAAAATTTAACTGGCAAATCATTTTCAACGGAAAAGTTGTTCAAACAATGGGCTACTACATTAGTTTCAGACATTCTTTCATTATAAGGAAATGACTTTATTAATGACTAGCCAAATTAATTAAGCATGCAATTCAAATAAAGATTTTCTTTTTTTTTTTTACCTGGTTGCCAAAGAGGTTGAATCCATTAATCGCTTCTAGAGCTGCTTTTGCTAAGCCAACAGAACTAAAACAGAAAAGGAAATATGTTATTACTCTAATGTACCTGGCCACAAAATAAGAACCATTACCTGTTGAATATTCAAAAGCAAGTTTCTTTATTAACACTTATAACAATTTCCTTAAGAAGAATAATGTCTAAGAGACTTCATGCTGACATTTCACTATCTAAATTTTTCTTTTTTACACTTAGTGATCATTTGGGAAAAATATTTCTAGGTTGACTTTGGTCTAGACTAATGGTCATACTATTGATGGGAGTAGTTTTAATGCCAGTATTGTTTCTATTCACCACCTCAAGAAAAAAAGATGAACTTTAGAGGAAGCTACATTATGATGATATGTGCAGTAATTACCAGGTTGGCCATCATTAGTTCAGATCAATCTAACGAAGCTTTTCTGAGGTTAACTCTGAACCTAAAGAAAGATCTCATACATCATATACTTATCAGAGTGTGGTTAAGATACCCATTCAAATACTCTTTGTCTAGGGTCCAATAAAACTGGCATTATTTTATGCTCACAGAACTGATCAGCTAACTTCTCACTTTTTGCTATATACGACTCTTTGCAATAAAATGAGTACTATTTCCTTCAGTGTCCTACTCTTTTTGCCTCTCAAATGCCCCAAACGATAGTGCTGGAAATGGGAAGATCCATTTCATTCAAAATATGACATTGTCATCTTACAAATGTCGACCTTTAAATGTTTTAGATCTAATGTCCAGTTTAATTATTGCAAATTTTTATTTGTTTTACTCAAAGCAACTGCATATACTACTAATATCATTTAAGTTAATGATATGTCATCGATGCAGCATTTCTCTAAAGCAGTGACAATCAAAGTATGGTCCCCAGAGCAGCAACATCAGTATTATCTGGGAACTTGTTAGAAACACCAGTTCTCACCTCTCTCTGGAGGAGGGCCCAATAATCAGTGTTAAAAAGCCCTCCCAGTGTTTGAATGCACTTTAAATTTGAGGACTATTGTTCTAAGCTATTTATGTCATCATAATCTACATTTTCTATATGTTCTCTCCATGAACTATACTCAAGCAAACATTACTTTTATTACAGGATAATAAATAGGTTGGACATTTATTTTAAAAATACATAGATGTGGTTCATGCCTGTAATCCCAGAACTTTGGGAGGCTGAGGTGGGAGGTTTGCTTGATCCCAGGAGTTCAAGAACAGTCTGGGCAACATGGCGAAACACCATCTCTACACACACACAAACACACATACACACACACACACACACACACACACACATACATACATACACACACACTAGCTGGGCATGGTGGCTCATGCCTGTAATCCTAGCTACTCAGGAGGCCAAGGTGGGAGGATCACTTGAACCCAGAGTTGAAGGCTGCAGTGATTTATGATCACACCATTGCACTCCAGCCTGAGAAAGGGAGACAATGTCTCAAAAAGAAAAAAAAAAAATACATGAATGGAAAGATGGAGTAGACATACTTTTCCCTATTCTTCTCACTAAGTACAAGTAGAAATCTTGGACATTACATATAAGACAAACATAAAAAGGCTCAGAAACATACATAGAAGAAAGGCAGACTAGCTATGGACATTAGGACTCTAAGAACAACACTGTGGTAAGTTCCCTGGGTTTCCTTTTTGCCTCATTTATGCCAGACTTAGAGCTGAAGAAGCCAACACCTGAGAAATGCCAGCAGGTGTGTGTAAAAAAAATGCCCTAATAAGAGCCTGCTCTCTCTAGTCATAGGAGCAGGAAAAAGGCAGCCTAGCAAAACAGAAACCTTTTAGACAACAATCACTCAGAAAAAAACTGTGACCTTCCCTCTAATCACTCCAGCAGAAGCTGAGGAGGAAACGAAGACTTCTACAGTCATGAGTCAATCATAAGGCACAGCACTCAACACCCAACCCACTCAGCCATGGTGGGGTCAGAGAAGTACAAGGAGGAAGTCAAGACTTTCATTTCCAATGAGTGGTAAGAAATCCACCCCTCCCCCACCAACACACCTTGGTGTCGATGAAGACCACATGGAGAACCTAGACTTCCACCCTCACCAATAAGTAATGAAGTGAACTTAGCCCTCTCACTGGGATGGTATCAAAGGAAGCCAAGAGAAGAGACAAGATTTCACTGCCAGTCAAGAGGTCACACTTTTTCTCCTATCCTATAAATGGACACCAGATGGGAACCAATAATGAGGCACTTCTATCTTTCCTGGGCAGGGAAAGATCAGTGGAGGCCTAGAGGGGAACTGGACATTCCATCCAGCCCCAACAGGAATGAAGTAAGAGTCCCCATCTTGAGTGTCAACAAAAAACTTGGCCTTACATTCCCACTTGGCAGTAATGAGGTGATGTGCTACCCCCTTTCTCCTGCCATGGTGGTGTCAAAAAAATATAGTTAAAATAGACAGTTAAAATAAGATCCATGGTCTCATAATACCCCAAATGCCCATGTCTCAATGAAACATCACTTCTCACACCTAGAACAAGGAAGATCTCAAACCAAATGAAAAAATACAACCAACAGATGCTAAAACAGAGAGATGTTAGAATTATCTACCAAAGATTTTAAAGCAGCAATGACAAAAATGCCTCAATAAGCAATTATGAACATGCTTGAAACAAATGGAAAAAAAAAAAAGAAATTCTCAACTGACAAACAGAAAGTTTCAGCAAAGTTTTTAGAGCTGAAACATACAATAATTGCAAAAAATAAAAGAGCTCAGTGGACAGGCTTAATGGTAGAGCGAAGGAGAGCAAAGAAGAAAGAATAACTAAACTGGAAGATAGGACAATAGAAATTACCTAATCTGAACAACAGAGAGAAAATAGGCTGGAGAAAATGAATAGAGCATTAGCAACCTGTGGGACCATAACAAAATATTTAACATGCATGTCTCTGGAGGTCCTAAATGAGAAAGAGGGCAGAGTTGAAAAATTACCTGAGGAAATAATGGCAGAAAAATTCATTAGCAAGAGCCATAAACCTACAGATTCAAGAAGCTGTGTGAGTGAAACCCCAACAGAATAAAATTAAAAATACCGATGCTAAGATACATCATAATTCCTGAAAATTAAAGACAAAGAAAAAAATCTTGAAATAAGCCAGATAAAACATTTTACCTAAAAAGGGAAAACAATCAGAAGGACATTGGATTCCTTATAAGAAACTGCGAAGGCTAGAAGGATGTGGCACAAGAGTTTTCAGGAATTGAAAAAAAAGAACTGGTAATCTAGAATCTTATACCAGTAAATATATTATTTAGTAATCAAGGAGAAAAGCAAGACAGTCACAGATGATGGAATAATAAGAGAGTCTATCACCAGAAGACCTACCCTAAAACAATAGCTAAAATCAGTTCTCTAAACAGAAAGGTAAAGGTGAGAAGAAAAAAAAAGAAACCCTGGAAAATCAAAAAGAAAGAAAGAACACGGTGAACAAAAATACAGGTAAATAAACAGACTTTTCTTCTCCTCTTGAGTTTTACATTTTACAGATGAACTAAAAATTGTAACACTGTCTGACATGATTCTAAATGTATATGAAGAAAATATTTAAGATAATTGTATTATAAATGAGGGAGGGTAATAAGACATAAACAGAGGTAAAGTTTCTATACTTACCTCAAAATAATAAAATGATATTAATACACTGAAGCATTACATATATTTAATGTAATACCTAGAGAAACCACTAAAATGCTATATAAAAAGATACACTCAAAACCACTCTAGATAAATCAAAATGAAATTCTAAAAAAAGTTCAAGTACACACAGAAAGGCAGGAAAAAGAAAAGAGAAATGAAAAACAGAGAGAATAAACAGAAAAAATAATTGCAGACTTAAGCTCAAACATCACACTAAACGTAAGAGGCCTAAATACAGCAATTAAAAAAAAGAGATTGGCAGGGTTAAACATGACTCCACTATATACTAGCTTTAACAAAAGTCTCTTCAAATATAACAATATAGGCAAGTTAAAAATAAAAGAATAGAAAAAGATATCTCATGCAAATGTTAATCAAAAGAATGGAGTGATCATTTTAACTATAGATAATGTAGACCTCAGACCAAAGAAAGTTACCAAGAGACAGAGAAGTATGTTATATAAAAATAAAAGGGTCAACCCACATAGCAATCCTAAATGTGGATGCACCAAACGACAGAGCTACAACATAAGTGAAGTAAAACTGATAGAACTGAAAGGAGAAACAGACAAAAATCACAGTTATAGTTGGGGATGACAATACTTCTCTCTCAATAATTGGTAGAACAACTAGACAGAAAATCAGCAAGGATATAGAACTAGCAAGGATATAGAACTAAACATCATCCACCAACAGGATCCATTGATATTTTTAGAACATCCTGCATAAAAAGAGTAGGATACACTATTGTTTTAAGTTCACACCAACATATACCAAGCTAGATCATATCCTGGCCTTAAAAAAACCCTCAAAAAATGTAAAGGAATTGAAGTCACACTGTGTTCTCTGACCACGGTGGAATCAAACTAGAATCAATAATAGAAAGATAACAGGAAAATCTCCAACACTTGTTAACAAAACAGTAGACTTCTACATAATCCACATGGGTCAAAGAGGCAGTCTCGAATTTAAAAAATGCATTGAAAATAAATGAAGATGAAAATATAACATACCAAAAATTTGTGTGCAGCACAACTAAAGCAGTACTGAGATGGAAATCTATAGCACTAAACGCATATATTAGAAAAGAAGAAAAGTCTCAAATCAATTATCTAAGCCCTAACCCTAAGAACCCAGAAAAAGAAGAACAAAATAAACCCAAAGCAGAGGGCAATAACATAGAAATGTGCATAAATCAATGAAATTCAAAAAGAAAAACCACAGAGAAAAACAAAGAAATAAAGAGTTGATTTCTTGAAACAATCATTAAAATTGACAAACCTCTAGCAAGATTGGCAAAAAAATGAGACAATATACACAAATAACCAACATTAGGAATAAAACAGGAGATATCATTACAGATCCTGTAAACATCAAATGAATAGTAAGAAAACACTACAAAAAATTCTATACACATCAATTTGACAACTTAGAATGGAAACCAATTCCTAGAAAAGCATAAATTACCCCTGCTCACCCAATATAAAATTGATTAATCAAATAGCCCTGTAACTATTAAGGAAACTGAATCTCTGATTTTAAAATGACAACAACAACAACAACAAAAAATCTCTAGGCCTGGACAATTTCATTGGAGATTTCTACCAAACATTTAGAGAAGAATTAATAACAATTTTATATAATCTCTTTCATAAAATAGAAGAAACATTTAGACTTTATTTTATGAAGCTAGCATTATCCTCATATCAAAACAAGACAAAGATAGTACACAAAAATAAAACTTAGACCAATACCCCAAATGAGTACAGACATGAAAATCCTTAAAAACATATTAGCAAACATTATTCAGCAATATGTAAAATAACTTATCATCATGACTAAGTGGGGTTTATTCCAGGGATACAAGGCTGGTTCAATAATCAGAAATCAATCAATATAATCCAACAATCCAACATATTGAAAGGCTAAAAGAAGAAAAACCACAGGATCATGTAGATTGATGCAGAAAATGAATCTGACAAAAATCAACATCCATTGATGAAAAAACTCAGAAAAATAGGAATAGAGGAAAATTCTGCAATTTGGTCTACAAAATTCCTACAGCTAATCTTAGACTTGATGGTGAAAGAAAAACTGAATGCCTTCACAAAGCAAGGATGTCTGCTCTCACCATCACTGTTTAACACAGGACTGGAAGTTCCACGTTACCTCCAATAGGGCGAGAAACGTAAATAAAAGGAATATAGTCTGGAAAGGTAGAAATAAAACTGTCCCTATTTGCAGATGACATGATTATGTAGAAAATCCCAAGGAATCTCAAAAAAACAAACAAACAAACAAACAAACAAATTCCTTTAATCAATAAGTGAGTATAGCAAGGTCATAAGATACAAGATCAACATTAAAAAATAAACTGTACTTCTATATAATAGCAATGAAAACATGGACTCCAAATTGGAAAACACAATATCACTTACAATCACCCAACAAAGAAAAGAAAAATAAGGGTAAATGCACCAAAACATGTACATTGTCTCAGGCAGAAAATGAGACAATGCTGATGAAAGGAATCAAAGGTGATTTAAATAAATGGGATGCATTTTGTGTTCATGGAATCAAAGACTAAACAAAAATGCCAAATCCCATCAAAATTCACACAAGAGTTTTTCTAGATACAGACAAAATTATTCTAAAATTTATATGGAAAATCAAAGAAACTGCAATAGTTAAAACAATTTTGAAAATGAAGAATAAAGTGGGAAGAATGAGTCTATCCAACTTCAAGACTTATTACATAGCTGTAGTAATCAAGTCTGTGAGGTATCGGCAGAAGAATGGACACACAGAACCCGGAAAAAGAACCACATATGTATGTTCACTTTATTTTTAACAAGGGCACCGAAGCATTTCAATGGAGGAAAGACAGTTTTTTAACAAATGGTGCTGGAGCAACTGTACATCTACAGGCAAAAAAACAAAAAACAAAAAAACAAAAACTTTAACCTAAATCGCACATCTTACACAAAATTAACTCAAAATGGATCATGAATGTAAATGTAAGATGTAAAACTATAAAACTTTTGGACAAAAAAAAAAAAAAAAAAAAAAAAAAAAAAAAAAAAAAAAAAAAAAAAAAAAAAAAAAAAAAAAAAAAAAAAAAAAACAGGCAAAACTTGTTAGGATCAAAAACTAGGTGAAGAGTTACCAGACTGGACACCAAAAGCACAATACATAAAAGAAAAATGAAGACATTGAATTTGATCAGAATTTAAAACTTTTGCTCTTTGAAAGGCCCTATTAAAAGGATAAAGTGATGGGCTAGAGATGGAAGGAAATTTTGCAAAACACATGTCTGACAAAAGACTAGCATCTACAATACATAAAAAACTCTTCAAAATCAACAATAAGCAATAATCTAGACAAAGGGTAAAGATATAAAGAAACATTTTACTGAAGAGGACATACAGATGGCAAATAAGCACATAAAAGATGTTCAACATTATTATCCATTGGGAAATGCAAATTAAAATCACAATCAGATGTCATTATAAACCAATCACATTGACTAAAATAAAAAATAGTGATAACCATCCATAAGGATGGAGATAAAATATGTAACTTACACCCTGCTGGTGGGAATGCAAATTGATGCAATTACTCTGCAAAAGTTTTATGATTTCTTAAAAAACTAAACATACAATTAGGATATGACCCCAACTGCAGGCACTATTAGGCATTTACCACAGAAAAAAATTATATCTGTATCTATATATCTATATGTATATCTATTTTGCCTGTGCTACAGGTGTTATATATCTAGAAAACTATTGCTTCATCTTAGGTCACAATGATTTGCAACTATGTTTTCTTCTGAGTTCTATACTTTTACCTCTTACACACAGGTCTTTGATCTGTTTCAAGTTAATTTTTTTATATGGTATGAGGTAGGGATCCAAATTAATTCCTTTGCATGTGGACATCCAATTGTTCCAGCACCATTTGTTGAAACCTATTCTTTCCCACTGAATTGTCTTTTCACTTCTGTCAAAATCAATCAACCATAGATGTATGGGTTTATTTCTGGACTATTAATTCTATTCCTTTGGTTTCCCTGTCCCTGGACAAGAACCATACTATCTTAATTATTGTAGCTTCACGATGGCTTTTAAATTGGAAAGTGTTACTCCAACTTTGTTATTTCTCAAGGTTGTTTTGGCTAGTCTGGATCCCTAGGATTTTCATGTGACTTTTACAATCAGCTCATCAATTTCTACAAAAAAGACACATGGATTTTGACATAGATTGCATTAAACAAAAGTTATCTTTCCATTTATTCAAATCTTTAATTTCTTTCAACATTTTTTTGCAGTTTTCAATGAACAAGTCTTACACTTCTTTTGTTAACTCCCTCTACTTTTCAGATGAGGAAACTAAAGCCCAGAGAAATTAAGTGTAAGTGGTTTTCAAATCCACCCTACTTTGTCTCTGCTGAACTTTGTTCCCTACAAGAATCTATGTTGACCAATGTACCCTGATTTCCAAGAATGATGGAGCAAATAATCTGAATTTCAGATACTACCCTACTGACTCAAATCTGCAGTCCAGCATCTCACTGCTAGTGAAGGTTTTCTGCCAGTGAAGGTTTCCTGCCAGTGAAGGAACTACTTGATGCTTCTGTAGTTAAAGAAAATCTATGATAATTCATATGATAGTACACTGAAGACAAGGGCAGCAGGCTTTTTGCAGATCCAAAATTGTTTTAGAGAGAAATGACAAGCACTGGAACCTAAAGGAATAAAATCCAAGTGAAGAACACAGGGTGATTTAAAGTGTCAATTCTTTGACACTCCTCCCTAGTAAGAGGTGGAGTCCAATATCCCTCACTAGAATATGGTCTGGTCTTAGACCAAATAGAATGTGCTGGAATTTGCACTGTATGGCTTCTGAGGCTAGATCATAAAAGGCAAAACAGCTCCCACCTAATCCTCTGTCTTGGTATTCTGGACTTTGGAAACCAGCCACCATGCTGTAAGGAAGCCTATAAGGAAAAACTTCACATACACATTCCTGCAAACAGCTCTTGCCAAGGTCCCCGTGAACACTCAGATATTCAAGTAAAGAAGGCTTCAAGGTAATTCCAGCACCAGCCACAGTGAGGACAAACACAAATATCTACCTTACCCAGTCAAACTATCAGAACCATGAGACTTAAAAATAATAAAATATTATTGTTTTATGCCTCTAAGTTTAGAGTGGTTTATCTGTAACAATAGGTAACCAGAAAAGAGCCTAAATCAGATCCTAACTCTACCATGCACCCAGAACAACTAGGCCAATAACATTAATACTTAGTTTTGCATACTGAAAAACAGTAACCAAATGACCCCGGTATCAGCACAAGAATTTCAGACTCTCAGAACCAAAGGGTTA
The DNA here is from genome assembly GCA_004363605.1 of Indri indri. Taxonomy (NCBI): domain Eukaryota; kingdom Metazoa; phylum Chordata; class Mammalia; order Primates; family Indriidae; genus Indri; species Indri indri. The sequence goes on from RJWJ010005997.1 coordinate 43,552, forward strand.
GAGGAGCCCTTAGGGATTCTATAGTCAGACTGTTCACATAAAAACATTCATTGTCAACTGTTTTTTTTGCTTAAGAATGTGTTCCCACTGAACTTGAGTGGAACTCTAGAATGAATGGACCTAACAGATATCTACATAACATTGTATCCAAAAAATGCAGAATATACGTTCTTCTCATCAGCACATGGAATATTTTCCAACAAAGACCATATCTTAGAGCACAAAACAAGTCTTAACAAATTTAAAGAAACTGAAATCATATCAAGCATCTTCTCATACCACAGCGGAATAAAACCAGAAATCAATTCCAAGATGAACTCTTACAACTATGGAAATACATGGAAATTAAAAAATCTGCTGCTGAATGATCTTTGGGTCAATGATGAAATTAGGGTAGAAATTAAAATCTTTTTCAAAATGAGTGATAATGATGATACAAGCTATCAAAATCTCTGGGATATAGCAAAAGCAGTGCTAAGGTGTAACTTTATAGCACTGAACAACTACATCAAAAAGACAGAAAGAACTAACACTCTGGGAGGCCAAGGCGAGAGGATCGCTTAAGCTCAGGAGTTCAAGACCAGCCTGAGCAAGAGTGAGACCCTGTCTCTACTTGAAAAAAAAAAAAAGAAAAAGAAATACAAAAAATTAGCCAGGCAACTAAAAATACAGAAAATTAGCTGGGCGTGGTGGCACGCACTGATAGTCCCAGCTACTTGGGAGGCTGAGGCAGGGGGATCACTTGAGCCCAGGAGTTTGAGGTTGCTGTGAGCTAGGCTGACGCCACGGCACTCTAGCCTGGGGAACAGAGCAAAATTCTGTCTCAAAAAAAAAGGAGGGAAGAAGGTCATGTGATGGCAGAGGCAGATATGGCAGTGACACAGCTGCAAGTCAAGGAATTCCACAGAATTTCTGGCAAACACCAGAAGCTAGAAGACAAGCATGAAACAGATTCTCCCTCACAGCTCCTAGAAGGAACCAACCCTGCCAACACCTTGATTTTGAGCTTCTAGCCTGCAGAACTGTGAGAGAATAAATTTCTATTGTTTTTTTTAAAAAGACATAAAGATCATAAATTAACAACCTAATGTCACTCCCCAAGGAACTAGAAAAAGAAGAAAAAAAAAAACCCAAAGCTAGCAAAATACAATAAATATCAAAGATCAGAGCAGAATTAAATAAATTGAAACAAAAAAACCCCAAAGATCAAATGAAATGATAAACTGATTCTTTGAGAAGATACACAAAATCAATAAATCACTAGCTAGGTTAACCAAGAAAACAAGAGAGAGGATTCAAATAAGCTCAATCAGAAATGAAAAAGGAGACATTACAACTCATACCACAGAAACAGAAAAGATTATCTGAGACTACTACAAACACCTTTATGCACACACACTAGAAAACCTAGAGGAAATGGATAAATTCCTGGAAACATAAAACCTCCTAGGCTTGAATCAGGAAGAAACAGAACAATAACAACTAGTGGGATTTAATCAGTAATAAACAAATCTCCCAACTAAAAAACAGCATAGGACCAGATGGATTCACAGCTGCATTGTACCAGACCTACGAAGAAGAACTAGTACCAATGCTACTGAAACTGTTCCAAAAGATTGTGAAGAAGGGAATCCTCCCTAATTCATTCTATGAAGACAGTATCACCCTGACACCAAAGCCAGGAAAGTATAAAACAAAAAAAGAAAACTATAGATGAATAACCTTGATGAATGTACATGTAAAAATCCTCAACAAAATACTAGCAAACCGAATCCAAAAGCACATCGAAAAGATAATTCACCACAGTCAAGTAGGTTTCATCCCGGGGATACGAGGATGGTTCATCATTTGCAAATCAAATGTGATTCACTACATAAACAGAATTAAAACCATAAACCATATGATTATCTCAGTAGATGGAGAAAAAGCATTTGACAAAATCCAACATCCCTTCATGATAAAAACCATCAACAAGCTAGGCATAGAAGGAACATACTTCAAAATAATAAAAGCCATATATGACAAACCCACGGCCAACATGATACAAAATGGGGAAGAGCTGAAAGCACTCTCCCCAAGAACTGGAACAAGGCAAGGATGCCCACTTTCACCCCCTCTATTCAACAAAGTACTGGAAGTCCTAGCCAGGGGAATCAGGCAAGAGAAAGAAATAAAGGGCATTCAAACTGGAAAAGAGGAAGTGAAACCATCTCTGTTTGCTGGTGACATGATCTTTCTTTTTTTTTTTTTTTTTGTTTTGAGACAGAGTCTCACTCTGCTGCCCTGGCTAGAGTGAGTGCTGTGGCGTTAGCCTAGCTCACAGCAACCTCAAACTCCTGGGCTCAACTGATCCTACTGTCTCAGCCTCCCGACTGGCTGGGACTACAGGCATGTGCCACCATGCCCGGCTAATTTTTTCGATATATTTTTAGTTGTCCGATTAATTTCTTTCTATTTTTAGTAGAGACGGGGTCTCGCTCTTGCTCAGGCTGGTCTTGAACTCCTGACCTTGAGCGATCCACCCGCCTCGGCCTCCCAGAGTGCTAGGATTACAGGCGTGAGCCACCGTATTCTAACATTCTTAAGGTAGCTAAAATAAAGTGACGTTTGCTTCAGAGATACTAACAAAGTCATTTGTTGCATAAATCAAAGCTTTTCTAGAAAAGATGGATTGGACTAGGTCATTTAATACCCACCATGGAATCCGCAAAAGTAACTGGCAGGCATGAGAACTAAATTCACAATCTCCTGCTCATTAACATTACGCTTTAACTTCCTGAGCTACCCAATCATAGTTCCTGGAAGAACAAGGACTTCACAGTACCACGGTTTTAATGAATGTTCATGAATTGTTCAGGGTGGAAAAAATACATAAAATGAAGCAGAATGGATGGACTGTAGCTTCTATCATAGTTTAATGTGTGAAACATCAAAAATGGCTTAAGAAGACTAAGTAGTTACTTTAAGTAATAAGCACTGTACAGAATAAAATGGTCACTAAAAGCATCTTAAACTGCATAAAGTGGCGCTATGATGGTTACTTATCTGATATTTTAGTGATGACTCTCATTATTAGAAAAGCCAAGGGAATAGAACATGAAATTGTTTTAAAAAACTTGAAAAATCAGATCTTAATTCTTTTTGCTTCTACAGTCTTCTTTGTATCGCAAACAAGACTTAACAAAGTAAAAAAATAAATTATGTTGTTAAATGTAAAGTTCTACTTAGGAGTTAATTTCTTTCTACTTGGGCACATATCCACCTTACTAAATTAAGTACAGTTTTCCTTCTTTGTTTCCCAACGGCCAAAAAATTCAAAGTTAAGGTTTGGAATTCAATTCACATTTTATAGCAGAGACTCATCTCTTTCCCCAAACAGAAAGCTTGGGTGTAAAGGCAGTCCCAAGGAGGAGGAATGTCCTTGTATTAATGAGGAGGGTGAAATTTACAGATTAAAATACTTGAATTAAACTGGGAGAGGCTGAGAAGACTACTTGGATATGTAACTCTGAAGGTTAAGAAATAGTGCTACTACAATAAATAGGTACCAAAATAATACATGGAGAAAAATGTGATTAAATCTCATGGTATAATATTTAAAAATACATGGACATTTATAAAAGATGTATAGACTAAATAGGAGAAAAGAAGAACATTTTCTGACATAGCTCCAGATACCCTAGGAGAAATTGAAACAGACATGGTGCTTGGGGAAAGTGAAGTAAATAGAAAAGTCAGGAGAGCAGGGTGGTTGCTTAGGAAACATTTCAAGGGAGTCATAAGGAGCTTAGAGCAATAGACCCTGTTGCTGAAACCTTCAAAAGGGTGAGGTTACTGCTAGAATGGGGTTTTGATAAATGTAAGGAGAGTGCTGTTTGGGAAAAAGTTTGGGGGTTTATCTAAGAAACACTAAATAATTCAAGAATTTGGACTAAAGGGACACCAGCAAACCCGCTGAAGCAGGGCATTATCAAGAAGGGTCTGACCGAAGCACTAAGCTGAATCAAGCTGTACTGATCACTAAATGAAGATATCCTTGAAACTGATAACAATCTACAGAGTTTACACCCTGCTATTTTTTCACACTTTAGGGAAACTTTTTAAGATTTTAAAATATGTGACATAGTAAAACTGAGTTTGGATTTGGGGGCCAATGACAGGGATTCCAGTTCTGGTTCTACCACCTACTGAACTGCATGATTTAAGGCGGGGTGGGACAGGGGCAGGAGGAAATCACAAAACCTAAATGTTAGCTTTCCCCTATATAAGGCAGTAATGTTCCTTGCCTGGCCTGAACATATTTTATAACTGTTCAGGCCACAGACTGCAATTATTAAAAGGACCATTGAGCACAGCTGCTGAAGAGGGAGTCTTCAACCCCAGAAGAGCACATGTGTGTGTTCTGGGGGCTCCGGGGTGGAAATCTTTGATACAGGGTGCCCTTAGATAAGATGTACCCAGCGTGGCAAGAGAAAAAGAGCCAGTAACTTTGGCCAAGGCCCTGGTAAGCACCAAGGCAACAGTTAGATTGTACTCTGTTCCCTCTATGCCTCCTATTAAAGCACAGAGATGGAGAGTGGCAGAAAAAGTCAGAAGGCAAAGAGAAGTATGTACTTATAGCAAGTATTAATATACATTAATTTAAGCTGAACATTATAACCTCTGAAATTATGAGAACAGCTTGAGGCTGTAACAAGGATACTGCATTAAGCAATAAAGAACAGATTCAACAAGGCCCGGACAGTTCTGGGGTGTACTATAGCAGCAATAGACTACGAGCTGTGACTTGATCCCTGGCTGTTAGCAGCTCTACATTGCATTTCCCAGCCCAAAGCACAGGAAGACACTGGCCTCCCCTGCCACTGCCATCACTGTGTCTATGGAGAGCTGAGCCAGGAAGCTCAGGCCTCCTGCAGTTTCAAAACATACCCTTTTGGCACTGGAAGTGGCACAACCAAAACAGGCTTGTGGAGACCTGAGCTCAGAAATATTTGAAAAAAAATAAGTTAAAAACTCTTTTGGGGAATTGTAAAGTGTTATACCATGGACAATTAGAAGATCAATGTTAAATGTATAAAACCCATCATCCAAACCAAAATGGCAAACTTCATTTCCCATCCATTTGAATAAAATCAGCCTGCAACAATTAAGATTAATTTTGCGTGCAAAAGGTAGCAAAGAACAGCACATAGTGATTTTCCAAGCCTTGAAATAAAAACCTTAATGAGTCAATTTAAAGACTGGCACCTCAGTTACAGGAGAACAAGCTGAAACCTTTATTTTGTCTCCAGGGACCTTTCAATATACTCATTTTCTAGGGTCAATGGTAACTTTTATCCAAGGTTCTTTCTGAGTTTACTACAGTTTTTACAAACAGGAAAATTCCTAGTCTAAATATTTTATACTGAAAATAGTGGCAATGAGATCAGGTTGACATGCATTAAATGGTCACTAAAAAGAAAGGAAGGGGGCTGGGTGTGGTGGCTCATGTCTGTAATCCGGGCCCTCTGAGAGGTCAAGGCAGGAGGATTGCTTGAGGTCAGGAATTCGAGACCAGCCTGGGCAATAGCAAGAACCCATTTCTAGAAAAAATAGAAAAATAAGCCAGGCATGGTAGTGTGTGCCTGTAATCCCAGCTACTTGGGAGGCTGAGGCAGGAGGATCGCTTGAGGCCAGGAGTTTGAGGTTGCTGTGAGCTATGATGACACCACTGCACTCTACCCAGTGTAATACAGCAAGACTTTGTCTCAAAAAAAAAACAAAAAAAAAGAAAAGAAAAGAAAAGAAAGGAAGGAACCTGATAATCATAAATACTGAAAAGGTAAATTTTTAAAAATCATCTTATCTAACCAGATCCACTTTCTTTTTTGTAACTTCACTGATACTTTGGAATGTTGAGAACTTAATTTGGACGATGGCTAAAATACAATATCATCCTCTTGTTTTTAGTATTTGATAGAATTTGTTTAATGTCTGAACTGAGCTTTTCCACAAATTACTTCTCTCACAGACTTCACTGGTTGCTACTATTCTGTACATTGTAAAAATGCCTCACATGAATCACAAAACTTATGGAAAAAGTTTTGTATATTAGTTAACTAGGATTAATCTGAAAGTCCTTTTTATTTTAGTCTTTGCTATTAAAATTTTCTTAAATGTATGAGTACACTAGTATTCTAGTTCTTACTTATGCCAGGCATTCAGATGCTTTATATATATTAACTGAATCATTACAGCAATGCTATACAGTCAAAGCTATTATTATCTTCATTTTACAGATGAAGACACGGACACAAATGGAGGTTACATAACTTGCTCAGGGCTACACAGATAGTGATCTGAGGCCAGTTTTTAGTTGACTCAATATTATATTGGCTTAATTATTATGTGTGCGTGATTAGCTCTTTTATCCAAAAAAAGTATAGAGTATAGAACTACAGATTCCTCTTAACCAGTGATTCCTAGACCTGCAGTCCCCAGACCCCAGGCCGGGACCCACACCAGTCCGCAGCCTGCTGGGAACCCGGCTGCACGGCAGCAGGGGAGCGGCACGAGCGAGTGAAGCTCCTCTGTGTTTACAGTCGCTCCCCATCTACCCACTTCCTGCATCACCGCCTCAGTTCCACCTCCCCCAGATCTACGGAAAAATTGTCTTCCATTAAACTGGTCCCTGGTACCAAAAAGGTTGGAGACCACTGTCCGAGACTATTTTTCTCATTTAAGTTCAATGATCCAAACTGACTTATAGTGATAACCTTTAGCTTAAATTCTTGCATCTTTTAGTACAACATGGATAAGATTTATTGAGCTACCTTTTTTGGTTAAAAGATGACTCTCTGGACATAAAATTAGAATATATGAAAAGTGCAATCGGTCACTAAAGCTATTTCCCTAACTCTAAGGAGTGAAGGAAATTCATCAACTGCTAACATCAGTCATCAGCTGTTGTTGCTTGTTCATATGCACTCAACCACAGCTCAAGAGACAGCTCTTACAGATGACACTGAACACCAAGTTTCATATGAGGGGTATGAGAATCTGCGGTTAGGATAAAAGTCAGCTCTACAATATGGAAGGGAATTTTACATGCAATGCATATACAACTGGTGTTTGGAAATTTTAATGTACTTCACATTCCAAATAATGTAATTTCAAAGAGGAAAAAGAAAATGACTTGGTCGAGCAGAAAGGCCAAGTTGTGGATGAATGAGGAAGGCTAACATGCAGGTGCTGACACCGTGGGAGGCTGGGAAAGATGGCTGCTCCTTTCCTGCACCTGGGTATAGGCACTGAAAGCAGACGCTTTTGCTTTAATTTTAAGTGAATTTCACATACAGAAAAAAAAAGTACTGAAAATTAACATAGCACGATTCCAATTTAATGCTTTGATTTTTATTTATATTCAAATTCCATACAAATTTAAAAACTCAGAAATCAGCAAATTACCTTGAATGTAGCTCTGTGCTGCCATTATTATATTTGCTTCCTCTTTCCCAGACACCAAAGTCGGGAACACGGTAAACTCTTTCTACACAAAATACAAGGTTCTGAATAAAAGAGACCTAAAAGAAAAGAAAGAGAACATAAGGATACATGCAATAAGAGTATCTTTAGATACTGAAGAGAATAACTAATACCATTTGAAATCCAAATACGGGGGAGGGGTGGGAATGGTGGACTAGGAGTGACCTCCTTGCTGTCGCTCCCAGAGTAGGAGGTGAAGAACGCGGACAGCTACACTGGAGTGAGTCGCTCTCCCGCAGGATCAGCTTCGCAAATCTGCAGAGAAGCAGCGAGGGACAAGCTGCACTGCGGAAAAAAAGGGTGAACCGGAGAATCGACTGCAAAATCTGGAGAGCGCGGGACATACAGTGGGGAGCGGAGCGTGGGACGGCCACGCCCGGCGGCCGGCTGGCCGGGGCAGGGTGATCTGTCCCACAGGAGGACGACTCCTCCTTCACCGACCTCACACCCTCGCAGGCAGGGAAGCGCCTGAAGTCAGTGCGAAGTGGTAGCATGGGCCGGCAGGCTGTGGGGAGTAGAGACAGGAGCGGGAAACATTTTGAACTCTCCAGTGCGCGGTGCAAGGTCTGCTTTGCGGGGGGAGTAGGGGGACACTTCTCTGAGCGGACACTTCCCGGTTGGGACACTTCCTGATCCTACAGGAGAGAGTTTGGAGACAGGCTTCAGGCCTCAGGACTCTGCCAGGACCAGACTGGGGGAGGTGAACGACATAAAGGAGGCTCTGCCGTCCGAAACCACCACCGCAGTCGCCTCCAGCGCCGACTCTCAGGAGGTGGGCAGCCACCATTTTGGGAGTTCATAGCCTAAAATTACTGGGGCCTGTTGCCCAGGCAACGGTCGGAGTCAGCGCCCCGCCTCTGCCGCCTCGCAGAGCAGGCCCCGCCCTCCGAGGAGGAGAGTAACGCGAGAAGCCGCTTTCTCTCCCAGCCCTGCCCACAATCTTCCCCAGCCGGTGGCTCAAGCTCCGCCTTTGAAAAGTCGGAAAAGGGAGAGAGATCGCTTTCTTGGCCGAGCTGCAAGGCGGTCTCGGGCGGCCCATTCCACCCTGACACCGGCACTTCGTGCCAAAAAGACGGAGAACAGAAGAGGCTACTTGTTGAGCTGTGACCCAGAGCGACGTAACCACCCTCACTCCCAGGCGACTCGCCCCCTGCCAACACCTCACGCCAAAGGGACTAACTCTGCCCCTGGGCGGAGCTGTAAAAGGGGGTCGCCCTTTGTTTTTTTCCTGGTCTCTCTTTTTCTTTCTTTTATTCTTATTATTACTTTATTTTCATTTTTTTATTATTGTTAATTTTTTATTTTTTAATTTCTTTTTTAGTATTATTTTTTATTTTTTATTCTATTTTTTCTTTTTCTTTTATTCCTTTTTTATTATCATAATTAATTTTTTGCATTTTTATTGTTAATTTTTTATCATTATTTTTATTGCTTTTTTATTATTTCTTATTTTTTTACTTTTTATTTTATATTTTTTATTTCATTTTATTTTATTCTGTTTTTCTCTGAAACCCACGAGCACTGCTGCTACTTGGTTCCATCTCCGCAGCTGGGCTATTCTGCACCAAAGAGAGAGCTCGCACCCCTAACAGTGGGAAGTAACCAAAGAGGCCGCTTTTCAAGCTGTGACACGTGGTCACCTCTCTGCTAAGACTTGGTAGCTGGTGCTGCCTGACATACAGACAGACTCCAGAATGGTTAGGGCCCAGCAGTAAAGGAGGCTGTTTTCCCAGCTGTGACCCACCACCACCTCTTTGTTGTGACTTGATAGCCGGCTCCTTCCGCCAAAGAAACAGTCTCCCACATTTGGAAGTGCGGAGGGGCAAGGGAAGCTGCTCTCTGGGCTGAGACCTGCAGAGGTTGTGGACAGCCCTTGACTGCGATCGGCCCTTGACTGCCACTGGTATTTCGTACCAAAGGAACTGACCCCACATCTGCTAGGGAGAAGTAGCGGGGCAGGCCGATTTCTGGTCTGGGTCCCTCAGTGGCTTTGGACAGGGCTTCTCCAGCAGACCTTGAGGTCTGCACTTCCTATCAACTAGACAAACCCCACCCTTGAAGGAGTGGAATAATGAGGGTAGCCACTTCCTGATCTGAGACGCTTGGTAGTCCCAGGAAGTACCTTTCCCTCAGTCTGGCGAGCTATCTCCCCCTCTGGCAGGGCAAAACCCACCCTCAGAAGAGGGGAGAAATGAGAGTAGACACTTTCCAGGCTGGGTTTTGTGACAGTCCTAGCCAACAGCCCTCCCACAGCCCTCCAGGACAGTCTCAGCCCTTGAAGGAAGGGAGAAAGAAGAAGAGATGCTTTCCCCATAGGACTAGCTTGAATCTGTGTGACCTTGGATCTAAGCAAAAGGGGACAGTCTGTTGGCTTGGTACAGCTGATTGGATTTGATCATTTGATAATACCATAACATAATGGCTTGCCCTTGATGCCCAGGCCATTGTCATCTTAGGAGCTTGTGGTCTTAGAAGGAAAATCTCGACCAGAGTCCTTAGCAATTGCACCAACTGTCACATACATCAGGAGCTGCTCCATAAGAGTGGCAAAAGAGCCCTGAATGACATATTAGCAGCTTTTTCCTAGCTGCTGATCAGGCAACCTCTGAAGTATACTCTCTTAGGCTCGCTGATTCCTGTTGCTCTTCTCACCCCTTCTAAAGTTGTAACAGGGCTCAAGTAACCCTTGGGAGTGGCAAGACATTCCCCAAAGACTGAGGCACCTGTATGTCCCATTTGGGGGTTTACAGCTCAATACAAAAGCATTGGAATACCTTGATAACTGACTCCTCCACACAAAATACAAGCAACAAAAAAGAGAGTAACCTAATAGCTCAACACAGTACCTTCCATCTCAACCAAGTAGTGGATAGCAGAGTCACACACACAAAGTGATCTAACTCCTGGGATTCTAAGGAAGGGAAAGAAACTCACTAATCTCCGTAAGCAGAAGGTGAAGATAACAGGCCAGAGATAACCCAACAGGCTAAAACTCCACTAAGACAATATAGGACCAGGGCACATCTCCTCAGCTCTGCCAAGGAATGCCCCTCTGGAGTCCCAAAATTAAGTCCATTAACCAGTCCCAGCACTACCACTCCTTGACAAAGTAGCCTGATGAGAAAGAATCAGTGAAAGAACACAGGAAACATTAACGATCAGAGAGAAAAATCACCTGCAAAAGAAAATATTTGATCTCCATCAATTGATACCAATGTACATAACATGATTAAACTGACAGAGGAAGAATCCCAATTATGGATTGTAAGGAAACTCAATGGAATTGAAGAGAAAATAGAATCTTAACATAAAGAAACCACAAGAACAATTCAGGAAATGAATGAAAAATTCTCCAAAGAAATCGAAATACTACGGAAAAACCAAACAGAAATCCTGTCAATGAAGGAGGAATTCAAGGAACTTCAAAACACAGTTGAAAGCCTCAAGAATAGAATGGATCATGCAGAGGAAAGAATCTCAGAGATTGAAGATAATGTCTACATGCTGAACAAATCAGATGAAGAAAAAGAACTCATAAATAAGAAACAAGACAAAAACTTATAAGAAATGTGGGATTATGTAAAAAAACTGAATCTTAGGATCATAGGTCTTCCAGAGGGAGAAGAAGAAGATGCACAAGGGCTGGAAAACTTATTTCATTGAATACTGGAGGAAAACAATCCAGGCCTGGCCAGAAATCTTGATATTCAGATACAAGAAGCACAAAGAACTCCTGGGAAACTCAATGTGAAAAAGCAATCAACACATCACATAGTTATTAGACTGACCAAAGTAAACATGAAAGAAGCAATTCTCCGAGCAGTGAGACAAAAGCAACAAATAAACTACAAAGGAAAGGCTATCAGACTAACTGCTGATTTCTCAACTGAAACCTTACAAACCAGGAGGGATTGGGTCCCTATCCTTAATCTACTAAAACAGAATAATGCACAACCTAGAATTCTTTATCTGGCAAAATTAAGTTTCATCTATGAGGGAGTAATAAAATCCTTCCCAGACAAGCAATCACTGATGGAATTTGCAAAGACCAGACCAGGCCTACAGGAAGTACTCAGATCTGCATTACACACTGAACAGTGCAATAGACACTCTTCAAAGTAAAAGCATTCAAGAGTCAAAGCCTAGAAAGTGGTTTTCATGATGGCACAAGGAGCAAAACAAAACAGGATTTCACCCATCATTATGAATGATCAATCCTCAAATCTCAATCCTCTCAATAAATGTGAATGGGTTGAACTGTCCTCTGAAGAGACACAGACTGGCAGAGTGGATAAAAATCCACAAGCCTAGTATCTGCTGTCTACAGGAAACACATCTAACCCACAAAGATGCCTTCAGACTAAAGGTCAAAGGATGGAAAACTATCATCCAGGCAAATGGAAGTCAAAAGAAAGCAGGGATAGCTATAGTATTTTCAGATAACATAAGCTTTAAAATAGCAAAAGTAAAAAAGGACAAAGATGGCCACTACATAATGGTGAAAGGGAAGATCCAACAAGAAGAGTTAACAAGTCTTAATATCTATGTGCCCAATGTAGGAGCACCCAGTTACATAAAGCAAACCTTGTCTGATCTAAATAGCTTGATAAACAACAATGCCATAGTAGCAGGGGACTTCAACACTCCACTGAATGAACTAGACAGATCTTTCAAACAGAAAATAAGCAAAGAAATAATGAACTCTTGAACAAAAGGGTCTGACAGATCTCTACAGAACATTCCATCCAAATAAAGCTGAATTTACATTCTTATCATCAGTCCATGGAACTTTCTCCAAAATTGATCACATACTAGGCCACAAATCAGACCTCAACAAATTCAGAAGAACAGAAATTATACCGTGTACTTTCTCGGACCATAATGGTATAAAATTAGAGTTCAATTCCAACAGAAATACTCACCGCCTATCTATTATAGACTAAGTCTTGGGTCAAGGAGGAAATTCAGAGAGAAATCAATAACTTCTTAGAACTAAATGACAATGGAGAAACAACCTAGCAAAACCTGTGGGATACAGCAAAAGCATACCTGAGAGGAAAACTAATAGCAATAAATGCTCACATCCAAAAAAGAGAAAGTTTAAAAATTGACAACCTAATAAATAAACTCAAGGAATAGGAAAAGGAAGAGCAAACCAATTCCAATCCTAGTAGTAGAAAAGAAATAACTAAGATCAAAGCAGAACTAAACGAAATTGAGAACAAGAGAATTATATGGAAGATCAACAAAACCAAAAGCTGGTTTTTCGAAAAGATAAACAAAATCGACAGCCCTCTTGCTAGATTGACTAGCATCCAAAAGGAAAGCTCTCTAATAAACTCAATCAAAAATGAAAAAGGAGAGGTCACAACAGATACCACAGAAATACAAAATATTATTTTGGGTTACTATAAAAACCTATATGCCCAAAAACTACATAATGAGGAAGAAATGGACAAATTCCTGGAAACATACAACCTCCCCAAGTTCACTCAGGAGGTAACAGAGTATCTGAACAGACCAATCTCAAGCTCAGAAATTGGAGCAGTAATTAAAAACCTCCCAAAACGTAAGAGTCCTGGACCAGATGGCTACACTTCAGAGTTTTACCAAACATTCAAAGAAGAACTCATACCTATACTACAAAAATTATTCCACAATATTGAGAAAGATGGTATCCTTCCTAACTCATTCTATGAAGCCAATATCACCTTGATACCAAAGCCAGGAAAGGACACAACAAAAAAAGAAAACTTCAGACCAATATTCCTCCCTCATGAATACAAACACAAAAATCCTCGACAAAATTTTAGCAAATAGAATTCAGCAGCACATCAAAAAAATATTTCACCATGACCAGGTGGGCTTTATTCCAGGGATGCAAGACTGGTTTAACATTCACAAATCTATAAATGCAATTCGCCACATAAATAAAAGGAAGAACAAAGACCATATGATTCTCTCAATAGATGCAGAAAAAGCATTTGACAAAGTCCAACACACCTTTATGATAAAAACTCTCATCAAAATAGGTATAGATGGTTCATTCCTTAAAATTATCAAGTCCATTTACAACAAACCCACTGCCAATATCATATTGAATGGGGAAAAATTGAATCCATTCCCACTTAGAACTGGAACCAGACAAGGTTGCCCCCTTATCTCCACTTTTATTCAACATAGTGCTTGAAATCCTCACTGTGGCAATTAGGCAAGAGAGGGGCATCAAGGGTGTCCAAATGGGGGCAGATGAGATCAAACTCTCGCTCTTTGCTGATGATATGATGCTATATCTAGAAAACCCCAAGGAGTCAACCAAGACACTCCTAGAATTGATAAATGAATTCAGTAAAGTCTCAGGATACAAAACCAATACACACAAATCTGAGGCATTTGTATATGCCAATAACAGTCAAGCCAAAATTCAAATCAAAAACGCAATACCTTTTACAATAGCTTCAAAGAAAATTAAATATCTAGGAATATATTTAACAAAAGATGAGAGAGACATGTACAGGGAGAACTACGAAACACTAAGAAAAGAAATTACAGAAGACGTAAACAGATCGAAAAACCTACCTTGCTCATGGATATGTAGAATCAATATCGTTAAAATGTCCATACTACCTAAAGTGATCTACAGAATTAATGCAATCCCTATCAAGGTCCCGTTATCATTCTTTACATAACTAGAAAAAATAATTCTACACTTTGTATGGAACCAGAAAAGACCTCATATAGCCAAAGCAATCTTAAGTAAAAAGAATAAACTGGGGGGTATCAGTCTACCAGACTTCAAGCTGTACTACCAGGCTATAGTAACTAAAACAGCATGGTACTGGCACGAGAACAGAGACATAGACCTCTGGAACAGCACTGAGAATCCAGAGATGAAACCATCTGCATATTGTCATCTAATCTTTGACAAAGCAGACAAAAATATACACTGGGGAAAAGAATCTCTATTCAGTAAATGGTGCTGGGAAAACTGGATAACTACATGTAGAATGAAACTGGATCCCCACCTCTCACCCCTCACAAAAATCAATTCAAGATGGATATCAGACTTAAACCTAAGGCATGAAACCTTACGCATTCTAAAAGAAGATGTTGGGAAGACCCTCTCAGACATCGGCCTAGGCAAGGAATTTCTGAAGAAGACCCCCAAAGCAATCACTGCAGCAACAAAAATAAAATGGGATCTGATCAAATTAAAAAGCTTTTGCACGGCCAAGGAAACTATCATTAGAGCAAATAGACAGCCTACAGAATGGGAGAAAATATTTGCTCTCTACACATCTGATAAAGGGCTGATAACCAGAATCTATCTAGAACTCAAAAAAATAATAAGAAAAAATCAAACAACCCCATCAACAAATGGGCAAAGGAAGACAGAATTTCTTTTCAAAAGAAGACAGAATAGTGGCCAGCAAACATATAAAAAATGCTCGACATCTCTAATCATTAGACAGATGCAATCAAAACCACAATGAGATATCACCTAACCCCAGTGAGATTGGCCTCTATCAAAAAATCCCAAAACAACAAATGCTGGCGAGGATGTAGTGAGACAGGAACACTCTTACACTGCTAGTGGGACTGCAAATTAGTGCAACCTCTGTGAAAAAGAATTTGGAGATTCCTCAAAGAGCTAAAAATAGAAATACCATTCGATCCAGCAATAGCACTATTAGGCATCTACCCAAAAGAGCAAAAAACATTCTACGATAAAGACATCTGCACCCAAATGTTTATGGCAGCACAATTCACTATTGCAAAGATGTGGAAACAACCCAAGTGCCCGTCAATTCATGAGTGGATTATTAAAATTTGATATATGCATACAAAGGAATATTACTCAATCATAAGAAATGACAGTGATCTAGCACCTCTTATACTTTCCTGGATTAAACTTAAGCCCATTATCCAAAGTGAGGTACCACAAGATCAGAAGAATGGGCTCCACTTGTACTCGCCATCGAATTGGCACTAACTGATGAACACTAGGGTGCTCACATGGCAGAAATACTCTCCAGGGATTAAGGGGATTGGGGGGTAAACCCACAAATAAGGGACACAGGGAGCATAGTAGGGGGGAAGGGCATGCCCCTAACTCTTGCATGGGTGAGGCGAAGACATAAAGTGTAACCTTAATGTTTGTACCCTCATAATACCCTGAAATGAAAAAAAAAAAAAAGAAAGAAATCCAAACACATTTTTAACATGTTGTAATTCATATGATCATTACAGTATTATGAATACTGTTTTACTTGGTTTCTCTAATATAAAAAGCTCACTTTAGGTGAGCACCTCATATTATACAGACCAAAATACCATTTAAATCCTCTCATACTCTGCCTATAATTCTTCAGTGATGTATCTACTACTGTTTATGAGGACTGTGCATCTTAAGACCCAAGAAAAATATGAAGCACTGCTTTTATATTGTATAATAATATTGATAATCTAAAATGTCCATAGGAAACATTAAATAAGTCTAAAACTTTGGAAATAAAAAAGCATTTCTTTGTTCTATAAAATGTCAGTCCCATGTTAGGTCAACCTGGAGTCGTAAGTACGTTCTTTCTCTTGGAATCTAACTGTCCTGCAGTTTTCACAGCTGTAGGCACCTTTTGTTATGAACCAAAGCTGACAGCTGGGAGTGGGCTCCAACAAATAATCCAAGGGTCATAGCTTCCATATAAAGATTTCAGATGTTTGATGAAATTTATACTCTCAAAAGTTAACTATGGCCAGTTCTTATTTAATAAAAGGTTTTTTTTCTCATTTGAATAAAAGCGGTTTCCTAAGTGGGCTATGGGTCCTGATTACGGGGTTTTAAATTTCGTCATCCTTTTTGGTTCAGTCTTGTGTGGTTGACATGCTAAGTCATTTGAACCGACAAACAGTCCCAATGTGGTAACCTGAATGCCCATTTCTGTGTGATAATTACGCTTTCTAACTTGAAAAAAAAGTAAATTTAGTCATCATGTTAGGTTCAGTATGACAAACTGAATACATGCATTGCCTACCCCCATCACAAAATCCTTCCTAAGTGGCAGTGCACACCTCCCACCTCCACCCCCCACACATAAAGAAGACAGTGTATATACTTTTAAGAATGAAACAACAGTAACACAAAAAGCCAAGGCAAGGTTCCACCGGTAGGCCAGAAACCGAGAAATCACAGGATGAGAGAAAACAGATGAGAAGGAATTGGTGGAGAAATCAGAGCAGAGGAAACCACAGCCTCTCAAAATGGTTCTTCCTGGTTTTCTGGGGCCTTCAGAAAATCTCTAAACTCGAAGTCAACGAATACATTGATCGAAAATTGCTCAGGAGTGGCTAGGGGATCTGAATCCCCCACTTTTCCATTCTCCTCTCCAACAGAGGGCGTCTGTCCTCAGGGCCAAGAACCGCTCATTCATTTCAGTGATAGAGCAACGTGGGTGTTGGGGCCTTACAAAAATAGAACCGAGAGCAAGTTAATTCTGGATTACTACAAGGGATATGCCTATCTCACAACTTCTCCACCCACGAGTAGAGCAGCACATACTCACAGTAAACTCTTTATTTACTTTGAATATTGGGAGGGTTTCTCCAGCTTTCCCCACCCCCTGCTACCTTGCCTCTATACCCTAAAGGAAACCTGCCTGTGTAAACATCCTGGTCATTTTCACAATGTAGCTCTTCTACGGTCTTAAAAGCTACTTAGATTTTATAACACGCACAGAAAATACTTTATAGTTTGTCAATTCTCCAAGTTTAAAGCTTTGAAACCATCCAAATCCCACTTTGTTTCATGACAAACTTCTCAAGTGTGTAGTCTATACACCTTTTTCTTGTCTCCCCTCTGACAAAGTCAGGGCCAGGATTAGGCCCAGGTAAGGGGGTCTGGTCAGGCTGCATAAATGGTAGAAGAGAAGACTGGAAAGGCTTTTCTGGATTAACAAGTCCTGTGGAGAAAATTCAAATACCACTTGCATGTTCGTTAATGGTCCCCCTCCCAAGGCAATCTCCCTGAGGGCAGGGATTTGTCCTGTTCACTGCTAGAGCCCCAGAGAACCGTGCCTGACACAAGGCAGATGCTCAGGAAACATCTGCAGCTCGAGTTCCACCCTCATCACCTTCAACTACAGAAACTATAGTTGCAAGGATTACCAAAAAGTAATTCTTGTCTAAGTCCAACCACCTGTCCTCATCCATCTCTTCTCCATAGTATCTCATAAAACCGATTGCTGGTTTCTTTCTGAAAGCTCCCATTCCCTTGGCTGCTGACACCACATCCTCCACCTGTTTCTCATCTTCCTGATTGCCTCCTCTTCTGGCTTCTACTCCTACCGGTGGGCATTTTTCAAAGCTCTGTCTTGGTCTTTTCTCCAAGCAGGTACCTCATCCCTCCAGCAAGCTCATTCACTATCCAAGGCTGTAACTACATTAAATAGCATGAGAGACAGTACGTACAGTACAATGCAAAGGCAAGAACATCACACATGGAAGACCTGGTTCTGCTCTCAGCTATACGATGAATTAACTATGTGACACACAGTAAATCAGCCTCACTGCATCTGGTTTCTATAAAATAAATCATTGTTCATGTATATTTACAATGCATGTTTACAATTCAGTGATTTTTCCATTTTAGCCCTTAATATTTATCACCTATACCTTTGCTTTTATATCTAATTATGAAATATTTCTACTTGGATTTCCCATTAAACAACATGTTCCAAACTCTTCCAGTTAGAAATACTTCTCCTTTCTGCTTTTCTCCATGAGACCACTGGTTCTCCAGGCTCTCAGTCTAGAGATCTTAAACTCAACTTTGACTACTGTTAAATAAAATTTGTAAGAAGCCATTGATTTGGACTGAGCTCTTGCACTAGGCCCAACAGACCAGACCAAACCAGAGTGGAGTCACTTGTGCCAGGTCACACGTATCAAACTAAACTGTGAAAGGGCCAGTCTTCCAAAAAATCAGCAGATTCACAGCAACCAATCAGAAAGGGCCCACTTTACCTGAGCCGACATAAGGAAGTACCCTTTGTTTCAACTCCGTAAGGAAAGTAACTTTGAAATAACCAATTGGCTTTTTGTTCCCTGTTTCTACTTTCTTCAACCCTTTTCTTCCTATAAAGCCAAGCTCCTCTGCACAGCTCACAGGAGTGCCTTCTCTAAATCTTTGGATGATACGCTCCTCAATTCATGAATCACTAATAAAAGTCAATTAGATCTTTACATTTGATGGAATTTTGTCTTGACAATACTATGTCTCCTTTATCTCCCCACATTCTACACCAAGGCCTGCTATTCTTCACATCACTTCTTCGGTTAAAGTTTTGTGATTCTTGACACATTATTATAGCTCTCACATTTGAGGTTCAAACCCTCCATAATCTTCCCACCGTGTCGTCACATGGCTGCCTTTATTTCACTAGCCTCTGACAGAGACGTGGCTTCTAATTGGGCTAGTTGGCGTTAGTCTTGCTCATTTCCAAATGAAAAACTTTTGTATGAACTTTCTTTTAGCCTAGGTCAAAACTTCCCTTCTTGGGGAAGTCCTTGACTTCTTTTAACTCTCACTGTACTTAGAGTCAAGACCACAGCTCTTAATTTTTGTTTCCTGTGTTATTTTTCTCAGCTCTAATTGGTATACAAGTCCACTACCCCTTATTTCTAATTCTGAAATACTACAAGTTCTGAAAACAAATTGCTTTTTCTTAACTCATCAGTCAGCAAAACTCAGAACTGAGATGAGATTATCTGCCTTATTTATACCACTTTGTGTGATTATGTATACATCTTATTGCAAAAATATTAATGTGTTGATTATGAGGTTCTCCCCTAAACCCCGCTGGGGTTATTACATAATATAAGCTATCAAAACAGTATTATCTTTTTTAAATCCAAAAGGTCCTGACATCTGAAACACATTTGGTTCCAAAGATTTCTTCAGATAAGGAATTGTGGACCCATATAACTTCTCTGAACTCAGAAACGTAAATTTCTTATATTTCCCACACAAATAATAACATGCTGTAGTAAGGACTGAGCACTTGAGGAAATATGAGGTTGCCACAATATCAAAATAAAGACCACAACCATTTCCAGGGTCAGGGTATTTTGTGTATTAATTTCAATCCTGACTCTAGTTTTTATACCCAGTGCGGTTAGCCCTTTGTTGCATCTTCTTATCAATTTCTAATTTGTGTTACGTTGCTTTGAAGGCATGTATCTTTGAAATTAACTTCTGCAAAAAGTCTGTAGTGAAATATTTCTAATCTGAAAGAACCCAGAACAGTCAGATCCAAAAGTTGTCTGTGGTATTTTCTAGATATTGTAAGAATATCCTTAAAACAACAACTCAAATATCTTAAATACTTTCAAACCAGTTAAACACAAGGGAAACAATCGCATTTTGGAATACAGTGTATTAGAGTAATACTGTGCTAAAAAATAAAATCATAAAGGACTTTATAAAATTTAAGGTATATGTGGTAAGAAACACAATGACAAATGAGAGATTGAGAGGGCTTCATATTGAATAAACAAATATAATTTTAGTTTACTGGAAATTCCAAAGGCAAAGATCAATTTAACTCTGTCTGTACATAATGGAAAACATTCATTACAATAAAGTTGATATTAACCAAATTTGTACAGTAAATCCTCAATTCTGAGGTTAGGCTCTTAAAAACATCTACAGTAGCACAATTTAAGAAAAAAAAACTTACTATGGAGAAATTAGGTAAGGAGGACTGAAGTTACAAATAACTCAGTAAAAATCCTTACAAAATGGATTTTAATGAATGTTCACTGAAATAAAACACTTCAGAACAAACACCAAATGCTAAGTTTGAATGACGTTTTTACTATATATATTAGATTAGTAATAATGGGTATATACAACTGATTCTATTTACTGTTCCTTCCCTACTGGGAGCATTCTAGGATCTGTCTTCCCATAGCCTCAAATAGATGTTTGCAAATTACTTTTGCTTAAATGAAAGTAAGAGCTTATCAAAAGGCTTTTTTTCCTCCTGTGTCTTATAGTCAACCAAATGCTTAAGGTTTTTATGAATTCATCCACGCTTTGGTGTGACTGAACTCCACCTTCAGAGTCAGTGGCTGCTCAGGAAGAAAAAAGCTCTGGGTAGCCTTCATTTACTTCAAAACCCCCCCTCCGTGATATTCAGAGTGAAATGGTTTTAGTCCTCACTATATTTAGCTGTTATTTCTCCTTAGCTTATTTCTTCTTTACTCCTTTCTTGTTTATGACCCTGAGATTTTTGATCAGTTATTTTGTCACATGTCCCTCAATTTCAGTTTGTCTAACGTTTTCTCATGATTGGACATTTTATGCATGTTGGCAAGAATATCATGGAAATAATGTTGACTTTCGTAATGCATCACAGCACAGGATTCACAATGTCATTATGTCTTCTGACTGGTGGTGATAACTTGATCATTTAGTCACAGTGGCTTCTGCCAGGGTTCTCTATAATGTTATAATCTCTCCCTTTGTAGTTAATAAGTATCTTGAGGGAAATGCTTTGAGAATGCATAAATTCTGTTTCTCCTCATAATTTCACTCATTAATTTCAGCACTTATCTGTGGATCTTGTTGACAGTACTTATTACTGTACTTCTTCCATGAAGGATATTTTCTATTTCCCTCTTTATTTCTACATTTATGAATTGGAATCTTACCATAAAATTTTTTATGTGACATTGCTGCAATGAACATTTTAGTATGTCTCTAGGAAAGAGCTTCTCAACCATTTTGACATCATGGTACATCTAAGAATAATAATTGCACAACACACTGAGGTAACTGAGCAAGACGCCTGGCAACCAGAGGTCACTAGCCTGACAGATATGGCTAGTCCAGGCCCCACAAACACCTTCAGAATGAAAGACTCAGTACCCTGGACATC